>CAJNDV010031108.1:0-93641 GCA_905221635.1 Symbiodinium sp. CCMP2456 | reverse complement strand
CATCTTCTGCCAACGTCTTTATTTGCAGCCGAAACTGGCACATCCCGCAGCAAGATACATGCCGTGGCTCTACTTGACATCTTCTAGCACAAGCAGCCAAACGGCGGCAGTGGTCAACACTGCATTTGAAGCCGGCTCATGGCACCTTCGGGAAGTAGTCACATCCGGCCGAAACGGGATGCTTGCCTGCTGTATGGCATTGAAACTTGTTTCCCGGAATGCTTCTGCAGCAAGTTGGAACTCTGGAAAAATTGGTCTACCGGTCTCTTTACAACATGCATCAATCATCCCAGCACAGTGGTGATAAAAGAAAGTGGATGCTTGCGTATTTCTCACCCCCCCTCCCGCCCTCTTGAGCCCCCTCTGTTAACACTCCTAGCAGGGCACAGATTCTTCCACGATTTGGCGTTTCCGCCCGACTTCTGGGCCTCTGAATAGCGAACCGTCGGAACCGCAAATCGGAACCACAGGAACCGAACCGTGCAAGATTAAGGTTCGGTTCACAGAAACCGTGCGGAAACGAACCGCGGCCATACTGTATTCAGCGGTGAAACAACAGCAATCAACCAGGCCGTTCGGTGAAGTGGCAAGCAGACGAAAAGCCCTGCACGTCTCGCATGATCTGGGCTCACTGAGAGAATTCGAACAGTTGTGCACATTGCCTAGCCGCGTCGCCTCGCTTCGTGCGAGCCTGAGGCTGAGGTGCAGGCGTACGTAGAGGCCAGTAACACTTCTTCCACCTGGGTGGAGAAAAGCGTTTTTCTGGCCAACCGATGCTTTGCGCTGCTATGCCTTCTCTGAAGGTTTCTGTTCAGGACCCCGCCAGGCGAGAAAGCAGAGCCAGATGAGCTATTGCTGCGCGTTGTGCGCACGCTCTCACCGGCCTGCCGACGATGAAACGACGGAAGGACCGAAGGACCCGAAGAGGCAGTGCCTGCAAAAAGGACTCGTTGCTCGCCGTGGTCTGTGAAGAGCATGATGCATCTGGGGGAGGGCTACTCCCACAAAATGCGCTGTTGAGGACCTGAGTCTCCATGAATAAAGAGCTCTGCGTGAGCTCTAGCGACACACCACATTTTGGGGAAAGCACTTGCACAAGCTGATCGTTGCGAAGCTTGTCCTGCGATCCTTTAAAGGCTTGGTACGCTGTCTCCGCGAATTTTCTGGAGGGATTGTCAGCCTGACATGTAAATTTGTTCTTCTATATCTTTTCACATCCAGTGTTTTGCTGCCATCATTTCACAGCAGGACTCACCAGGCCTCCATGCGTTTGGCGATGCCGGCAATTACCATTCGCCTGTGCCGCATATCTGAACCACAATGCGCGTGCTGCGGCCCTGTATGGCCCTGTACTGCAACTGAGTTTGTGATGTCCCTGTCGGCTTCACGGCCAACAGTCACACGGGCTAACCGCCTGAGGAAGGGATGCTGCCGCCAACGTCGCAAGCTGCGCAGCACGGCACGCGCAAACTCCAGGGAGCTCTGGGTGAAGCCAAGCCCTGCGAGACTGTGCAGGAATTCTTGCAGCGTTTCACCACTCAAAAACTAAATTCGCGGTGGACGGCTTTCAGTCTGGAAATGAAGTTCGGTCTGTCCACTTCTCTGTGGAGCTTGGGTGATATCAGATTCTAACCAACACATCAATACATCAAACTTATACTATTACATGTAGCTATGCTCTGAAAACTCACAACTCACGAGTACCCTAAAAGCATCAACGAGTGAGAACCGAGTCCGGAGACGTCGCCTTCCGAGCGCTCGGTGAAGATTGACCTGCACGAACGACGCCAAGCAACTGTCATGTGAATGTGATGTCAGCTGCAACCACACTGCATTTCGCACTCGATAAGCAGGCTGCGGACAACGAACATCAACGAAAGCTCAGGAAGCACTTCAAGTCATATGTCACTCACAATTGAGAGGTGAATTCCGGAGCAACAAATCCATCGCGCCAGAGACCCGCCCGCAATTCAGACGCAGAAAGATCGCACATCTTAGCAGGCTTTGGTTGCGGGTTTGGGCATCATGCCGTTTGCGTTGACCAACCTGGTTGGCCCTATATAGGCTGTCAACACGTTCTCGAGCAGTTGAGAAAGTCAAAACGTCACACACTCGTACCGCATCTGCCTCAGAAGGCACTGTAGCAGAATCTCAATGGAGGTCAGTGGTGATTTGGGCACGCATGCTCTGCAGGATGGCTTGAAATGCTCTTGCCCGAGCAAAGACCAGGCCTATCGAAGCCGCGATGATCAGCACATCGGCTACGACTTCCACTTGTCAGTCCGTGCGCCGTGCGCAGTCTTGGCGATGATATGAAGGGTGTCCCGAACATGTGACCTCGCTGGCTCTCCCCGGCCGTGGAAAGCCGATGCACTGCAGGGTGGCGACCGCTCAGTAGTTGCATTCGTCTGGAGCAGCCATCCTTCCGTGAAGGGCAACGGTGCCGCTGTTTTGGTGTGTGGAGGCCGCCAGCATCTGCCACTTCAGCGACTGGCTAGAATCGAACAAGGCTGAGCTTCAGTCAGGCGTTTCTTGGCGAGCTTCAGCACACCTTCTTGGCAGGGCACACCCCTCCTTCGGTGAAGCTTCATTTCACAGACCCAACCACAATTCAGAGGCAACAAGTCGTACATCGGAGCATCCTGCATGTCACACAGAGTTCCTCGATCAACACATTCCACAGTTCAGAGGCGACAAGCCGTACATCTTATCATCCTGCAGGACACCGGATGCAAAAACACTTTGGTGCACCAACACCGGCCCCAGGCTGCAAGACTAGTCAGCTTACGGCAGATGTAACTCAATGCTTGTATTGGTGTTTCTGTTGGCACCAGATGTGACGACCAGGAAAGAATGTCCACCAAGTGACCTGAACTCTACCAAAAAATTGGACGTGACAGTGCTTCATCGTTACCGTAGTCTGTCCGACAGCTTGTCGTAGTCGCAGTCGTCGTCGTCTTCGCCGTAGTCGTAGTCGTGGTCATGGTCGTCGTCGCCGTCGTAGTATTCGTCGTCGTCGGGGTCGTCGTCTCTCTCTCTCGCGCTCTCTGCCAATAAAGCTACACGCGTAGTGGGAGGGGAGGCAGACGTGCATCCCTGTACCTGCTTCTTCTGCGTAGCATTGGGCTGAGCTCAGAACCCCAGCGAACCTGTTTCTGCATCGCATGCAGCTTTGCTCCAAAGTCCAATTAAGATAATCATGGTATGTTGTGTAGTAGATGCACATGTTCCGCGATGCCTGTGTGGGCAAGAGTTTTCGCCTCTGGAAAGTAAGATAAGTAAAGTTACAAAAGCCAAGATTGCAGAGGTGTGTCTCCGTGTCTCTGTGTCGGCAAAGGTGCGCCTGTTGCCCAAGGACTCCGGAGATGCCCGCGTGGTCTTCGCCGTGAACCACTGGAAGGGGGTGGCACTGAGATGCAGCTCATTGCAATTTGGGTTCCCCACACCTCGTGACGGAGAGCTTGTGGTGCGGTCCATCTTTCCTGACGTCGGGTGTCTTAACTGTCACACGCAAGAACACAGCCCACCTCCACTTCTGGCTGCAGCAGCTTTCTGATGAGGTCGATGGCTTCGGGTGACACTGTGTGCCAAACCTGCGGTTGACAGGAGACGACTGGGACCTGAGCTGGAGATGCCTCAAGCCCTGTGACCCTGCGCCTCCTTCGAGAAGTCTGGTGGTTCTCCTTGCTGCACGAGGTTTTCACTGAAGATCTAGGAATACCTGGCTTATGGCTCTTTGTTGAGGCTCTCTGAGCCCGTTGCCACTGGCTATCCTGTACTCATCTGATCCATAGGGCAAGTCGCCCGAAAGCATGACCTGCCAGCTCTTGCAGACAGCTTTCATGTCCTGCCACTCCTGTCAAGTTCACCGCAACTTCAAGATTGGCGAAGTCTATGTTTTCTGGGAACCTTGGCATACGACCTTTGGTCGCTTACGGCATACGGCATACTTGTTTCTCCTTGCTCCTCATCTGAGTCACACTCCAGCCTTCAAGGTCTTGGATGGGCACAGATAGCACACCGCCATTCAGGACGAAGTCGGTGCGAAGCAGATGAACTAAATGATGCTCCGGCGCTAGCCGCTAGTCTATCCCACATGAAACATTGACCGGGGGCAATCGAGAAAACATGCCAAGGGCGACATAGATCACGATCGCGCAACTCCACAGGTCGCTGGCAGCCAGTGCATGCCGATCGCCCTGTGAATCCTCGTTGTCGGTACGATCGGGGCGGGAGATGTGACCCTTCCCTGGGCTCCATACACGCACCAGGGAGCTCCAGCGCTTGGAGAAGAGCTCTGGTGCCATGTACGGCACACTGCCATTCACCTGAGAAAAGCCACGCTTCAAGCCTGGCATCTGTTGACGGCGCGAGCCGCGAGGCCTGGCCCTCTCCCTGGCTCTCCGGACACCTGCAACCACACGAGCATACGGTGCATAGCATCGCAAGTTCGCAGACGGCGCGTGCCGGATGTGAGTTGCGATGCCAAAGTCAGCTAATTTCAGCGTGGCACCGGCATCCTGGCACATTCTCAGACCGCAATTGAGTCGTTGGTGTGTGTTGGCCAAACAAACGGCCTCTTCAACTCTCCCTTCTAGCAAAAAGTTCTCGGGCCTGAGTTCACTCGAAATCTCGACGTGCATGGAATGTTTCGTCTCTTAGCTTCCAGCTTCACGTCCCGATGAACAATGCCCATGGAGTGGCAGTACCTCCCAGGTACTGCGATGATATGCGATGATGAGATTTGCCGAATCTGCTCTCAACTGAGCGCACGCCAAGGCATTGAGCATTTGCTCTGCAAAAGATCTTGCAACGTTCTCCGGTAGATGACCGTTCGGAGACTCCGTCACCAAACCTCGGAGTTGCGGCTGCAAGGTTGAGAGCTTCTGGCAATCGGTGCATTAAGCGTGTGACTGAAAAGGTCTCCGCCGCAGCAATACTCCATCAGGAGAAAGACTGCCTGCTTAAGCTCGTTCAGTGTGTTTTCATTTCGCGGCATGTCTTGGTCACTCGGAGACATCCGTGGCCTCGGCGTCTTCATTGACTTCGTAGAGGCGGACAACATTCGGATGGTCGAGCATGCGCAGGTTCTAACAAACAGACAAATTTCCAAGCTGGTGGCGTTCGTGCAAATACGAATCACTCAACGCCTTGATCTCAGCACGGAGGGCGCTGGAGTCTTGCTCTGCCTCAGGATTGCATCCTCTCCACACAAAAGACACAAGAACTCGCCTAACTCGGCGACGCCTTGTGCAGAACTTTACAGGCGTAGTACTGCTCGCTGACTTTGTGCTGAACCTCAGAGTGCCCCACAGTCTGCATATGTTTCCTTCTTCGCACCACACCAAACTCCGGACATCTGAGCAAGCTGCAATAAAGACAGCACCATTTCTTCCCTCACCTACAAGATTAACCATGTTGTAATCCTGGTACCTGCAGATGTTGAAAGGTCTAAATTATCGGCCAGCAGCTCCGCACAACTTTTCATGGCGCACGTGTCGCTCAGCTTTCTGTGCCAGCAGTGTACTAAGGCATCTCCCGGTGCCCAGCGGAAAGAAGTTGATGTCATTTGCTTGGAAACCTCATCTCGTTCATGGACAGGATGTGTGTCAAGCGGCCGCCTGTCAAACAAAAACAAGCAGGACTGTGTAGGCACCGCACGAAGGTGGAAGTAACAGTGTGCACGGACGAGAATGAAGAAGTGGGGGTTGCATGTGGAACGTCACCTGCTGTTTCCCGCACATCAACACAATATGGGAATGATGAACCGTCACGTGTGCCGCGAGACATCTGCCTGACAGTGCGCCAGAAGACTTGGATCTTGAGTATGGAGCAACGCCCCTGCATCTTCGCATGTTCAATTGTGCAATGTCCCTTCTTGATGGGCTCGCACCATACACTTGCACTTGGCCCGCGCCTCTCACTGCTAATGGAGGCATTGGACTTGAAACTGAGAAGTGGAACGGGGCCGGGTGCAGCAGGCCGCCTTGCCATTGAAGCCATGCAATTCGAGAAACTCGACTTGTGACCGCCATCACACGGCCCACCTTCCCTTCCTTTCGGGCGTGGTGACCGTCTCCGTCACATAATTCACCTACATCCAAGGCCAGTGACTCATTCATTTCCAGTGTATTGACGCTTCCAGCATCTTGCACTTCTGATTGACAGGCCTGTTCCTCTTCCCGTCTGCTGGGGATGGGAATGCCAATCGTCGCAGGCATAGCATTGGCCTGGAAACACCACGCACGAAAGAAGGGTGACGTTGCCTTCGCACGCTCACGGGAGCTATTTGTTCGGGGGTATTAGGTTTGGTGTCCAGTGAAACAGCATGCTCCTTCAGACGGCAAATAACAAATGTGCAGTCCGGCCTGTCTGGAACGAATTGCAAGTGTTGGCGGAGCTTGAACCTCGATTCAACCGTCTTTTGGAATACAAGACGGTGAGAAGGAGTGTGTAATTCTGCCTCTGCATGGCTTGTTGCGCCCGGCAGCGGTGCCTGGCCGTGCTCAGAAGCTGTCCGCGAAGCATCGGGGCTGGCGAGGCGACGAGCACTCGTCCGCCTCGCAGTCCTCCCTTGTAACTTGGCTGGGCCCCGGATGTGCCGGCCCCGGTCCAGCTGCCTTGGCAGCAAGCAAGCTCGTTGCCGTATCATGCAGGTGAAGTCTTCTGAGTGCTTTGCTCCGGACGATGCCGTCGCCATCGCAGTCGGAGGTGCAAAGACGGCGGGATCCCGTCCTTGAGGCGAGGAAACAGTGTCGACGAACAAGGAAAGACGAAAGGACCTAAGGCCTAAGGCTAAGGTTTACTTCCATCTCTCCTTGCGGGGGGCTCGTCGACTGACCGCGGCAGGCCACCCCTGGCTGACGATGGCTGACGTTCAGGTCAGTGCTATTCAGCTGTTCAGGCTGGTGCGGCGTGTGCCTCATGCCACAGAGAAATCAATGGCCCAATGCCGTACCCTCCCAGCCTGGTAAACAAAGACCCCCCAGGCCAGGTGACGTTGCAGGGTAAGCTGTGCTCAGAGCCTACGATAGTAGCACTTCGCATCACTTCGCACAAGCACAACGCACAAACACCCCGGCCGTCATCTGGGAGGAGGCGTCTTGCATTTCAGGCCGGAAGCGTGTAAGTGCCGGCGCCCTCGTGGATCAACGAAGATATTACCGCAGTCGAGGGGATATCGCCTTCTTGCCCCAAAAACCGAGACAAGCACTGTGCATCGAATCTCCGCCACGAGCGACATGCGAAACACAGATGAATAATCAAGCCATTTAAGCTTTCAGTGATTTCAGCGTTGCGGGTATGCGGATGAAAGCTTGTTGTGGGGTAGGTGTTATCGGTTCTTAAAGAGTCCTCAGCTGAATCGTCCTGACTGCTGACCGTCATGGTCTGGGCACTGTCTGAGGCTTTCTCGCTGCCATGACTTAGGCTGTTGAATTGTCGAAGGAGCTGCGGTAGACATTGTGCTATAATTCTACAGTCCCTCATCCCCCTACTGCCAAATCCTAGGAACGGACCTCAAGACGACCAAAATTCTGCCCGAAGAGGCGGAGAAGCACTGACTACTTCAATGATGAGACGTTCGCAGTACTTTCTGGCCAGTGAATGGCGGCATGTTCGGCTTGAGTGGTTTTCCTAGATTCTGCGGAGGCCCGAGGTCGCTGACGTCAACTTCCGCCACGCACGATTTCTCGCAAGGTCATTCAAAGCCAGCACCAAAATGGCCGCCAAAGCCCCAAGCCTGAAAATGTGTTCCAGCCTCGCTTGCCACGTAAACTGCATTAAGGAAAGTAAGAAGACAACACGCACAGCCAAGACGACGACACCAGAAAAGACAGGGAAAGCAGCTCAACGAACGACGCTGCAGAAAAAACAAAGAGAAGGACGAGAAGACTTGCAGCAGCATGCGACAAGTGACAATGTTTTGAGCAGATCGGCTAGGGATCTAAATAAGCGCGGGAGACCGAGCCCTAGCAAGCTCCGATAAGCAACACTCGGCCGTCATCGAAAACGGAACTGCAGGAACTAGGCCTTCCTGTGAAGCCACATTCTCGCTTCATTTACCCTAGCGCTCAAGCTTCAGTCAGAGAATAAGGATCCTGCCACTGCCTCTAGGAAGTGCGACTTTGGGGTAGTAAGAGGTATAAGCTCCAACATATTTGTTGGAGGGTGTTGCAGTTGCTTCTTTTCGGGACATGACTTCACTGTCTTGCCCAGAACTCCGAGCCGTTGGGGTCGTCGCTTTGTACAGGCCCCTGCTAGCTTGATGTCGAAAGAAATCTGTGAAACGAACTAAACTTGAGATCGGCAGCCTTTGTTGTGCTCTCACTCTGCATCCTCGAGGCCTTCGTCCAGGCCTGACCCGCGCGACAACATCACGAAGAAACAAGGACGAAGAGAGCAGCTGATAAAGCAAACGAAGCACCTCCTTGTGCAGATGTCACTTCCTGGATCATCCAATACCGCCCCATAGCATCTGAGCTAATCTCAGCATCTTAGCACCCTCGGGCTTCTGGCGGCAACGCCACCGCTGAGCTGGACAGGCTCGGCTGGCGGAGCTGGCGCGACGGGACCTTCTCAGCGCAGTTAGAGTCAGTTCGGGTGCATGGAGGCAGAAACTGGAACCAAGGCCTGGAACCTCTTGCGTGGACACCTGCTCAATCGGGGCTACGTGCCACGAGCGCTGGATTCGGCTTACGCAGCCGAGAGCGTCCTGTGACTGCGATGCGGACGGCTGGCTGCTGGTCCTTTCGCCGCGCTCGCTGCGCTCGCTTGCCTCGGCCTGGACACGGCAAAGAGGATTGGGAAATGAACGAAGGCGTTGAGGTTGCCACTGTTGGAAATTGCCGGCCATAGCATGAGTCCCCGGAAGATAACATACTTAGCCAGCGCTGAGACTTTCTGACGCTCTGCTGGTGTCCGTGTTCGGCCCTGTTCTGTGTTGCATTGACCCTAAGACTTGTCTAACGTCTAAAAAGACTCCGGAAGTGTCGGAAGATGTGCGATCGCCTGCATGAAGTGCCTCGTGAACGAGCTCCCACAGTCAGATAGAAGCTCACCTCGTCTAACGTTGACCTTTCTCGATTGGTGCGTGTACGCTCATCCGGACGCTGCGCTTTTTGTTGGCATGTTGGTTCGTGAAGCCCCCCGGCCTTCACAGTACCCGAGTTCAGCTCAAACTGGGCATTTAGTGTTGAACCGACGCGGCCCAACCTTGGGAACTTCCGACCTCCAGACAAGTATCCCGCGCATTATGCGCATTGCTTCTGTCATGACTATCCACCTTAGCATGTCCATGTTTCAGCACCGTTTGCGGGAATCCCCCTTGGCAGCCTTGACAGAGCCGGAGCTTGCCTTTGATTGCCGATGTCCAGTGCGAGCAATCTTGGAATCTCGTCGGGCCGCAGTTGAGCTAGCTGAGCTAGTTGGGTGAGAAGGAAAAGATCGTGTACAAGTGCGATCAACGTACGTCGAGACAGCGGCACAATTCCCTAGCATCTGCCTCGATCCATGATGCCATCCTGTCCACGTTGCTCTTTACCTCTTTCTGAAGCTCCTTGTATCGTTCAGCGGCGCGGCTGATGTCCTGTGTGATGGCGTGGCTAGCTGTGAAGCGTTGTGGGATGCTACACCTGGAAACAGCACGGAGAACGGCAATTAGACCTGAGATGCTTCGCCCAACGCCGAGCCGTCACCCAGACTTTCTGCTGCCAGCTGCACGGTTTCTTTCCATGCCTTGGGGAAAAGCAAGAACCGAACGTGAAGCCGAGAAAGCTCAAAAGATCTCACAAGGACACCAGAACCAGGGTCCTTGCCTGGTGCAAGACGGCTGCCGCTCGCGCATGCAGCGACTTGAGCTTCATGACCTAAGCTCCGTAAGCTTTCAGACTGAAACGGCAACTCGTGCAGGTAATTGAGCAGTGAAACCATCTGCGTGTCTTTCGCCAGCTCCTGGCTTGTTTTCATCCATGCTGGATATAGCAGTAGCATATACTTTCCTACCCGCCTTCGCCTCTGGTCCCCAGACTTCTGCGTGCCAGCCAGCAAGCAGTTCCTCCAGAGGCAGTCCAGACGTCGAAAGAAGTCCAAAGTGCCTTGCTCATTGGGCCTCCAGCGCACGACCTCGCTCCTTCTCGGACCTCGCGTCGGCACATCAAACATTAGCAGTTGTACAAGTTGTACAACATTCGCTGAGCACAAGCGGCACTGCCCACCCAGTCCCGAAGAGAAAACTGGATGAATGACTGAGGGCAGTGTTAGAGAAAGAAGGAGACAAAGGAGTGCATACTACATACGTCAAAGACATGCTCAAGTCCACCATCATCCCAATCCTGTGCACATACGTTTGAAACATCAGTGCCGTCTAGGGACCTCGTGTGACTCTAGGCGAAACGGGCGGAAAATAGTCCAGCTGCAGGCCAGGCACTGCAGGCACATCTCCGCCGCTTTGGGCTGCTGCTCGGCCAGGTAATCATGAGCTGCAAATCGGGCCTCGCCGCAGCAACTGAGACACTCTCCAAGTGCATTCGTGAATTTCTTGAATCACTGTGTTGCAACACCGTGCTAGTTTGCTGACAATTTATCGACGAAACTGCGCAAGGCGAGTTGGAAGGATCCGAGTCGGCAAAGATGAGTGTCAAGCCTGCTTTGGGAGCGGGACGAAAACCAACCGAGCAAGGGAACAGAGGTACGAGGATGCCGCTGATGGAAAGTGTCGTGGAGCCTCGCGATTTCGTATCGTCTGCTCACCACACGCAGTCTGTCCACTGTCGACTGTGAACTTTGTCAAAGTCGACGTGGCCACTAAGAGCCAGGGGAACTCTGCATGCATCCGATGACAGTTCTGCATGCGCCAGCGATGGCTGCGCTCTGGGGTACCTTTTACCATCGAGCTGGTTGCCAAGGATTCACCCTTGTCAATTGTTGTCATTGGCTTTGGAGCAGCATATCGCTCTTTTCCGAAGCAGCGCAAGCTTTGTTCGCCACGACGTACAGCTGTGAACGCCGTGCAGATCATGTCGGTCCGGTGGGCGAGTTAAGCAAGCCCCGAACTGGGCCGGGAAATCGTGTTGGCACACTGCTGTCAAATCGGGGGAACGGACGGCGGCATTTGCTGAATTCTGGCAGAATTCGCAGGGTTGCCGGAAAAGCGAGAGAGGGAAGAAGGGAGAGGAGACAGTGAGAGCGAGAGGACGACAATGCCAACTAACTCCTAAGATCTCCTACAGTAAGCCTCAAACACTCCAGGCTCCACAGAACTGGGTCAAGGACAGCAGTTGCTTCTGCCCGGGTTGCCAACAGTTCCTGCTGAAAGTAAGGGTCAAAATTCATCTGAGAAAGACAACTCCCTACTGACTTCCTCGATGTCGCGCGAGGCCGCGCCGGCCTGCTGTCAGGTTCAAAGCTCAGCCATGTTACCCCCTACGCAAACAGAACACCAAAGAAGAGAGAAAAGAGGGGCGCAAATGATGACCCAAGGCTTGGCCACATAGCATCTGCACATGGACATACCGCTTCTCGATCCATCTCCCTCTATCCGAAACGCATCCCACAGACCGGTGTTGATCTCGCGAATTTTCGACTGATTTTAATCGTCTGGCTCGCCCCATACTGGTCCTCAAGGAGCAATCGCTGTCTGTCACCCACCTTGCGGGCTTCCACCTCCCAAAATGTTTCTGGCCATCCACATCGGTTCAGTTTTTGAACTTGACTACCTGATGCCTAGTTCACGGCTTGCACGTGTGCCTCCTCGATGGAGAGCTCTCTCTGTAGCTCGCCCGCCACGCGCTGTGCACTGGCCTTGACCTCACCGGTCAGACGGGTGTTGCTTCCGGCTTCCTTGCAAGCTGCACAAGCCCCTGCCTGGCGCTCGCGTTCTGCAGAGGCACGCTGCGCTGCCAAGGCCTGGGCTGACAGGCCCCCCAAAAAAGGTGACAGGAAGCACATGGACGCACAGGTCACATGGAAGCACGGAAAGCAGCTCTCGTGAGAAAAAATGGTTGCATTCGGCCGGTCTTGCTGTGTCGCAGGCCACGTCAATCTGTTCATCCACCACCTCTGTCACCGAACAAGTCAGCTTAGTCATGCCAACGATTGCAGCAAGCCGTTAGCCCTCATGACCCACCAAACCTTCAACTGGCTTGCCAGATCCTCTCGCTGCTTCCTCAGCTCCTTCAAGCGGGCCTCCAGGGCCTGCGAGCAGAGCACAGCGCAGCACCGCCAGGGCTTTCGCTGCTCCGTGCCTGCTGCTCTTGCTGCATGGAAGCGATCTCGGCCTTTCGAGGCGGACCAGGCACGCGCGCGTGCGCATGCGCTCGTCTCCACTCGGCTCAGCCTGAAAGCCTTCGGAGCTGCTTGTGAGCCTAAGTGCGCAAGCCGGAGCATCAGCAGGGCGTCAGCAGGGTGCAGGGTGTCAGCCGTGGTCAGGGCTGTTGGTTGAGACCACCGCCGGCCTGGCGACTAGGACACCATGTGACACCCTTGCCGCTCAGGAGGAAACAGGCGAACGCCACAGTGGCCCTTGCTTCAGCAGCACTGGACAGAGCCTCTGATGCAGCGAACAACTGTGCAGGTCCAAACCGGCTACATAAAACCTGACAACTGTTGGCGGATCTGCACACGATTCACGCTGGAAGTGACATGGCACGGGGATTTTGCTCAGACGCATGGCCATGGGATCGAGTCAGGGGGCCTCTCTGAATTTTGAGCTTGCACTCTGTACCGAAGATTTGGACTTGACGGCGATGCTTCATGGGGCATACAACACCAAATTTCACAAGCGAACCCAGCTGGCAGGCACAAGAAACGGCGCGCACGTTCTACTGAGACAGTTGCGTCGTTCCAGTGTCTTTTCAGCTGAGCTGCTACGGAGACTGTGCGTGCTACTGCGTGCTGTCTGCACTGCTGTAGTAATAATTCAAGCGTCACTGGAGCTCGCGACCAGAAGGTCAAGACAGGGGTAGGGATACAGCAGCACAAGGGGGCACATGTTCCAAGAAATGATGACGGTTGGCTGTTGTACACAGCAGTCTTGATCGACTGCGCACCATGCATGCTGAACAAATGCATGTGAAGCCGTGCCGGAATGTCTTGATGCTCCGAGGCTGTCTGAGGCTTACACAGTCATGCGGGCTTCACTTTCCATCCTCATGGCCGCGAGTTGCTGCGCCTGATGTTGAGGCGTATGTGCACTGCATGAGGCACAGGCTATGGCTTATGCATCTGCTCAGAGAACTGCCATTCCCTCCAAAGGGTCTCGGCGAGGAGTGCTGCTCTGGGACAGCTGGTTGCACACCTCGAACGGATGCCAAACAGGCTTGCAAGATCTTCACGCGGCACGCTCTGGGCAAGCGGCTTTTCGTAAATTGCGAAAATGGCGGCTGCATTCCTGGCCACAACTACCGGCCGTCGCATGCCGCCGTTGCCACAGCATGCATAGCAGTTTGCATCGCATGCAGTGCGACCAGGATCACCCTGATGGGCTCTGTGCCTCCGCTCGGCCCAGCTGCTCCAACCAGCGAGCCACCTGCCCGTCGTCTTGCCCTCTCGCCCTCATGGCTCAAGGCCCCTTTACCGAGGCCTTCCCTTCACCAGCACGCTCTGGTCGATTGGCAGCCAGGGTGACCTTGCATGGGACTTGGCACGGATTCCTAAACACTGTCCTGACCCTTGCGTATAGGGTGCAAGGGTACCCAAGGGCTGGGACCGCCTATCAAAGCTCGAAGAGAGAATGGTTACGTGCATGTCATGCTGTCAGTAATTACCGATCGAGGTTCCATGTATTAGTCATGTGTACGGACGACGACTGCGACCAAGACGACAACCACCACCAGGACGCCCCGGACGACCACGACGGCGACAGCGAGCCGAGGACGATGACGGCGATGACGATTGTGACGATTGTAAAGATTCCCACGGCTGTGACGATCAAGACGATGACGATGATGGTGGTGGTGCTGCTGATGATTCTGATGATGATGGTGATGGTGGTGATGGTGATGATGGTGACGACGCCTAAACCCTAAACCCTAAACCGTGCCGCGATGATTATCAATAGATGTCGTCACGTAACAAGGACCCGTCAGGTTTCTGACTAGTACCTCAGTTCGGACGTGTACATCAACTTTTTTCGATTGACTTGTTGTTTATGTGCAAACCAAGGACAAAGCATCGCTTGGATTGGCAAGCGGCAAAGGGGCACAGGGCCTTTAATCTTGATCCGCAGGATGGTTCCAACTAAGCGCGCGACAGCCATGGCTGGCAAACGTGTGAATTGCCTGCAGCAGGCCCGCACAACGGCAAACTGCTCATACTTCTTGTCACTTGTCACAGCTGCGCGTATGAATCTCAGCACATCACAGCTCATCACTTCCCGTGGAGGAGAGATATTCGTCTTCCTGGAAGGGACTCTCCGGGGAAGCCGTGACATGGGACAGGAAGGCCTTGCATGACAATCGGGCCTCGCCCACTCCTTCACTGCCTCGCCGAAGCCACGCAATGTCCACCCGACTGCTAGCATGTCCGACCACCTCGGACGCAAATGAATCACAAAACCTGACACATGACAGCAAGCAGTGACACCTTATTTGTGTAAGTTGGCAGGGATGATTGCTAGAAAGCCGCTTTTGACGTTGACGGCTATTTTCTACGCTTTGCAGCGGCTTGAACGGTTTCTTTGCCAGGGTCTGGGATTTGCGGAAGCACTAAGCTCCAACATGGCTGCACACTAACTAAGTGCTCAAGTTCGTTCCAGCCTGCAGCGAACGACTTTTTGCATCTGCACATGCAACCGTCCCGTAAGCATGCCACAAGCTTTTCGCCGCTGGCTGGAGCGCGTGGCCGGGCCGGATTTTGATGGCACACATACATTCACATCTCGCGCATATGCTTCAGGTGCTCAAGTTCGTTCCAGCCGCCTGCAGCGATCGAACTTTTGCATCTGCGTATACAGTCGTCCCGTTAGCACCACAAGCTTTTGGCATCCCACCACCTTTCCCTACCAAGCCACGTGTCACATATGCAGCTCACGACCGGCGAAAAAGAGTGCCACAGCCATGTCGGTGTCAAAGTCGTCTGCAGCTGCTCGGCCACGAGCACCACAGACTGAAATGATGCCAGCCGCGAAAAGACCCCACTACGCGTGGCCCGGGCCAACCGATGCACAAGCTGCAACGACGATAGTCTCAACTGTCGCGCTATTAAGCCAACGGCCTTGCCGCCGGCCCAACTCACTGTCCTCCGAAGGAGGCACCCCTCTGCTCGAAGTGAACCAAGGTCTGAGCTGCCGGGACTTTGTCCCTCCCAGCGGCTGTTTGACCTGGGGGTCGACAGCTGGTTGCCCCAGTCGTTGCACAAGCGAGTCAGAACGGCTGCGTAGCGTCGAAGGCAAGCGGACGACGCAGCAAGTCCGGCTGATCTATAGTTTTGCAGACTGATGCCGCGCCGCATGGATTCGAGTCTCTGGCTCGCTTGATAAACGAGCGCAAAACACATGGTGTCACAGACATCGCCCGGAATAAAAAGGTCGGTGCGACGAGCTCCCAAAGTCTCTCCAATCCTCATCACGGCAATTCAGGTCAGAGCCAGCGTGAATTCAACACGTGGCCATCCCCAGACCCGCGACAATGTGATGGTCGCAAGAAAGACCGCCAGGGAAGAGCAACATGATGGGATTGCGGCTTTTCTCGTAGCCACGCAAAAGCTAACTCCCAGGAGGGCTGCAAACACCGGCTCTTGGTTAGCAACAACATTGATGACCTCCGAAAAATTGAGAATACGGCCAGCCTGCATCAAAAAGCTGCGCAGCCATAGCACACCAGGAGGGTGTTCAATCTCTTTGTGTTGGCGGGTGCCAGGCCCAGCAAGGTTTGCGGCTCAATGTATCGATCTTCCAAAGACGATGCAAAAGCCTGCAATAGCTTGTCGCGGCGCTTCTGCGTGACAGGCTCGAGCGGCCTGCCCTCAGCCAAAACGACAGCAAAACTAGCTTTCGACCCCTTTTCGTCAGCGGCGCGGCTCGGGCGCAGGACATGGCACGGAGCAGCAAAAGCAGCAACCTCAAGATGACCCTGAAGGTCAAGTAAAATTGAAGAAAGGCCCAGACGCAGCGTAGCGGGCGACACAATGCCGCATCGACAAGGATTACAACACGGCAAGAGCCGTAGTGGGGCGAGAGCTTTTGTGAGGCACCAAATGGAGGTGGCTTCAATTCATGGACGAATGGCATGGTCAAGCTCAGAGGCAAGAGCCTTGGCAAGGAGGTTCGGGAAGAAAAGCCGATCAGCTGCACGACGGGTTGCCATGGCAAGCTCACCACGGCAGCAAGGCAGAGAAACAGGAGACAAGTCAATGCATGTCAATGCCAAAAGCAAGAAACTTCATTCCTCGCAGCAAGGGCCCCCAAAAGCACAGGCACAGAAGCAAGTGCCGGAGAAAGTGGCTTCCAGGCGCCAAAGTCGGGATGCCTGGGTAGGAATTCCCTCGCCCCGGCTACGTCCTCCGAAGTGAGGCAGTCCATGACTTGGGCCGGACACCACATCATGTACCAGTTTCTCTTTGCCGGCATAGCCACCGAACCTCTCGAAGTGCTGGCACATCGACACCCTCCTCGATGGAAAGGGACTGCGGAATCTTTTTGAGGCGGCCAGCCTGCAATTTCCAGACCGCTCCCTTTCAACCCACATAGCTCGAAGATCCGATCCTGATGAGGAGGACAATTCCCCCAGGCCGTCGTCTTGCTCGGCTGGCGAGGGCCTGGCTTTGCTGTTGCTGTTTGGACATTGGAAGGAGTGGGGACCCACAACCACGGCAGCCCCCCAAACACAGCAGAGCGGCATCCGGGCGAGTACGAGGATCGGCGAGCTGAGGCGAAGCGACGAGGGTCATTTTCGTTTGCAACGTTTTTCTTGGACGACGCCTTCGCGCCTGCCGGAGCGGCCTCCCCGGCAAGATCTGCTTCCTCCCGTGCTCACCACCAAGCCCGCGGCAGCCAGCAGTTGGGAAGCAGAAAGGCAGCGAAGTCCAATACAAGAACCGCGGCTTCCAGCTCGAGCGCTGCTCGACACCCTGCTCGCGAAGTCCCAAAGAGAAGGGTGCCTGGGTTGCTGGACTCTGGGCCAAGCTCGTGCTTGACCGCGTGCCACGCCCAAGCCTTCCGGCCGGCTTCCATCCCGTGCGACATCGCTTCTACATTGTGTTGCGCCGCTGGGGCCGCGCCTGCCCTTCTTTGTACTCTTCGCACTCTTCGGGAAGGAGGTGGTCAGCTTTCTTGAGAGCTCCGCCGGCTTTCATCCCCTCTGCGACGTCGCTTCTATATTGTGTTGCGCCGCTCGGGCCGCGCTTGCCCTTCTTTGTACTCTTCGCACTCTTCGGGAAGGAGGTGGCCGGCTTTCTTGAAAGCTCCGCCGGCTTCCATCCCCTCTGCGACGTCGCTTCTACATTGTGTTGCGTTGCTTGGGCTGCGCCTGCCCTTCTTTGTACTCTTCGCACTCTTCGGGAAGGAGGTGGTCGGCTTTCTTGAGAGCTCCGCCAGTGTGCCAAGCATTTGCTTCCCTTGCCGAAGTCGATTTATTGTCGGCTGGTGTCGCCCTTCTTCGGGGAGCTGGCCTGTGGGGCCTTGTGGTTCCTTGCGTTGAGTTGGGCCGATCGTACGGCACCGGTGCCAGAGGCAGTTGCCATCCCGATTAAAAAAAGGCCGAGGGCCTGCAGTTGCGGGTTTTTTGTTTGTTGCGATCCTAGGCGATGGTGAGGCAGCCGAAGCTACAAGCCTTGTCGGCCCCGGTGAGGGCCCGGCAAGCAAGCAGCCAGCGATCAGGTACCGGAGCCCTCCGGTTGTAACGGGCCGTGAGATGGCCGGAACAAAGAAAGGAATGATGCACCTCAGAAGGGCCTGGAACCTCAGGCTAGAACCACTGGAGCGGCGGAGAGGGAGTCAGGCCGGATGGCACCGCAAAGCTGGTGGAGGGAATCTGCAAGGTGGTCAACAGCCTGAGAGAAGTCTCGATCATTCACGCAGGTAGGCCCTAAGGCGAAGGTCAGCTGGCTTTTTGAAAGGCGGAGGGTGGACAGGTTCCCGAGAGGTGCCTTGAAAGAGACGTCCCTGAAGAACCACACAGTCAGAACCACCCCCAGCAAAGACCCACACCCAAAAGCCACGCAGAGCAGCAGCAAGGATCCCTTCTTCAGCGCGAGGGACAGTCTAAGCCCCACCAGTTTGACCAAACCCCAGCTTGCACTAGCCGGAGTGCCCGCTGGATCCACATCTTGAGCGGCAGAAAAACAGCACCTGTGCTTCAACTAATTAATTTCGTGCTTCGAAGTCACCTGCGAGGGTCAGACTAGCCTGCCACTATGGGCCAAGAAGGAGAACAGCTTTGTACATCAGAGCCGCCAGACCCGGGTGGGCTAGGTTTTTTGGTGCCGAGACCGTCTTATCCAGCCGTCCTGGCGAGGAGTGGCGGTCATACTGATCGCTGTAATGAAGAGTATGCTGCAGTCGACACCAGGTCTCAGGTCCCCGCTTTGGCCCGGAACCAGCGCCCATCCCCAGGCCAGGAAGCCCAAACCTTTCGCGTTGAACACGCTGCGGACTGCTAAGTCTCGGCTCCCTCGTGAGCCTCGCTGTTGAGCGGAGGCAGCTCAGCGGAGGCAGCGCTGGCGGACCCGACGACATCTAGCGAACGACGCAGCTCGCCGGCGTCATCAGCAGCAACCTGCCGCAAGGCTTCGCTCTCTCACACTCTCGGCACAGAACTGGAGAGGTCTCCCGATGTCCCCGTGCCTCTTCGGAATGAAGCAAAGACGCCGACAGCAGGGCCAGGATCCACTGCAAGTCCTCTCACCGGCTAGACGGCTCAATGCGGAAAGAAGATGAAAGAAGCGGCACGAGATGTCCTGTGTTGCAGAGTCCATGACAGCTTCGGTGCCAGGCTTCTTCGCCTGACAGAATACATCAGAATACGGCGCACACTGCCGGTTGAAACGCTCAGTTAAGCGCCAGTGCGGCCTGAGACTTTTCATCCGCTGCATCGGACAGCAACACAAGCAACTGCCTGAGATGAGGCTGGATGAGCTTCGCTTTCCGAGTAACGCCAAAAGCCGAGTCCGCGCAGGCATGCCGGACTCTTGAAAACCACATCAGTAGAGCAATGCAATCGCTCACGGAGTCGAGGGCCGAGGCACTTGACCAATGGAGCCGGCACAGCACAGGCACATGCCAAGATCTCCTGAGACAATCCTTGTGAGTCCCACGCAGCACCATGAGCAATAGGCTGCAGTAGGTCCTTCAGGCAGACGCCTGCCTCTCCCTCCAGCATCGGCCTGCCTCGGGTGCAAGCACGTGGCATTCTGCCTCTGCTGAAGGCTCCTGAAGGCTCCTGTGACTCCGGCTCGCTGACCCTTCAGCTTCTGCTTCTGCCGCTGCTCGCAGTACAGCCCGACCTTACAAACATCACGGAGCACACAGGCCCTGCCGAGCCCACAGCCCAAGGAGTCCACCGGCTCTGGATCGCGTCAAAGCGGTCAGCGCAATATGTAGCGCTTGACTCCTTGGCGAAGCTTCAAATCTCGTTGTAGGTCATGTAGGCTACAGATGGCTACAGTAGGTCTTCGTACAAGGAGTGCACCCCCTAACACAATGCTCGCACGTTTGCCGCGAGCAGAACTGTCAAGCGGAGGGACGGAGGGCCATTGAAACATCCGCTCAGTGCAGAGCCGGCCCTTGGTCGGGCCACTGTTTCGCTTTAGGCCGAGCTGCTGAAGCAAAGCCTGCAAGGCTTCAGAAGCCCTTCCGGCAGCCCTGCCTGAGGCATGTGCGGTGCAGGCTTCTAGCATTGTCTCTTCACGTCTCATGCCGTGCGCTCGCAACTACTTCCGGAAATGGCCTGGTGTGTCACTATCCGCACGCTCAGTGCGCTTCAGCCGTGCCTCACCAAACACTCTTGGTCAGTACCACATGCTGAGATTTGAAGACAGGTGCGCCTGCCAGGCCCGGAGGACCTGAGCTACATCGGCCACCAGCAACCGGACTCCACCTCCAGCATCGGAATACGTCAGGTTCAAATTTCCAGGCCCATGCACGCCAAGTGCCAAGTCACCGGGAGGTTCCAATTGCTTGGCTTCTCTGACGAACCTGTGGACCTGCAAGACGCCAAACAAGCAGGAACTGCAGGGCGACCTCGGACTCGGGATGTGGCCAGCTCTTCCCGGGACCCGTTTGTCAGATCCTGACACGCACAACGAAGGCGGGAACAATGGCGTAAAGGTTGGAAGCAGACCTCTGAGGAGGTCAAGCCAAGCGAGGACACGCCACCAGTGACCTGCTGGGGCAGCTACGGCTGCGGGCTCGCGCACGACCAGGGCGAGGTTGTGGGCTGTGGGCCTTGTCTGCGACGTTGCTTAGAGCTGCCTGGCCGTGCAAGGCCGTGCACGTGCGGACCTTTGGAAGCTCTGGCCTCGCCTTGCCTCGCCCTGCTCAGCCAAGGTTTGCGCTTGCGCCAGGAATTGCTCTCCGAGGTGCTGGAGCTCTGCCTCTGATAAGGAAAGCTCAAGGCTCAAGGGTTCTTGCAAGTAAGTCCTTCTCAAACAGTCGAACATGACTAAGCCAGTCATGCAAGAAGGAGGAGAGAGAACAAAGCCTAACGTCTTCGGAGTACCACGAACAGAGCAACGAAGACTCGCGAGCATTGCGCCGTCGGACATGGCAAATCCGCACTCCAGGGCGGGGCACGGATCAGAGCGTTTCCGAACAACTGTGCAGTGAGAACCTGCAGTGATTAGCAAGCCGGCGAGCCTGTTCAGCAAATCGTTGGACAGAGCTGGCCGCCCGGTTCCAGGTGTCCCTGGGCACTTATGATGCACGACTCCAAGCCCAGGCCGATCACGCTCATTGTCCTGAACTGGTTGTTCCATTCCTGCCAAGCCAAAAATTGTCAGGCTTTAGCACCGCAAGAGTGCCGTCCTGCGCCCCTCCCCGAAGCCAGGACATAGCACGCCGGCTCCAGGACTGTGAGGGCAAGGCTTGAATCGTAGTATTTATATGGCAATATTCGCAGTCTAGTGCACAGGGGAGGCACTCGGCGAAGCTCTCCGTGAAGTTGCCGGCTTAGAATCGAATGGTGTATTCTTGCCCGTGTCATGACTCGGTCATCAACTGTAAGGTTCTAATGCGGTCAATTTGGCTGATCTGCTGGCTTAAAAGCCGAGACTCGGAGCTGCTTTGCCATCTGCGAACACTGCCAAGCAGCAAGCAATGCGCAGTGGCAGGATGCGGGTGCTTTTTTGTCGAGAGGGGCCTAGATGGCCAAAACAACCTGGCCTTGATAGCTTCCCGGCGAGGGTGAGACAACTCACGAGCGCATGTGCTCTTCACACTTGAACTGACATTAACTCGGCGCTTTCCCGGTCCGCAACAGTGGACTGCCGTTTGGCTGTGGAAAGTGCCACCAGGCTTCACCTCTCTCGCAACTTCTCGGCTGAAGTGACAGCATGATATGACGGCTGCATGACCGCTACAAAGAAATTGGAAGGCAAAGCTTGTGACTGTCGTGATGGGCGGTCTAGGCACACTTTGTGCCCACCCTCTCCTGGCATAGCCAATTAGATATTATACCTCGCGCATGAGCTCTGCAATCTTACATGGAGACAACTTGCAGCAGACAAGACCAAACCTCATGGCACCTTGAGTAGATGCTTTGTGCTAGCAACAGTCGCTGAGAAAATGCTCATGGCCTGCGTTACAGCATGATCTCCATAGAATGCCAGGGCGTTCGAGACAGCCGCTCTTGTCGTAAGCTATGATAAATGCCTGCATCGCCAATATTCGGCTTGCTGCATTTTCCTGATTGTTTGCGCTTTTCGGGCACAACCCAGTATGACTTTGCTCCTACTTGATCTACCGAAGCTACTGGCCGCGAAAAGAGACCTTTTGGCCAACTGCACTGAAAGCGTGTGGCGCCACCGGGCAAACTTGGTGAAGGCATGTCTTGCACTTGGGCCAGGGCCTCCATTGGATTGTTAGTGTCTTCATGACGCATGAGGTCACAAACAGCAGACATGATTTGGCCGCTGCAAGATTGCCTCGTCAAGCGAGCACTGAGGCTTGCCTTTGGCAAGACAGACACGCTTGTCTGATGTCATCCGCAAGTTGAAGCTGCAGCGGATTCCAGTGACTTGACGGAGGATAACACAACATACCTTGGCTGCACGGGTCTGTGGAGTCTTCATGCTAGGATCGGTCCCGAGCGATCCCGAAGCCTGCTTTCCGGTCATATCAAATACTTGTAGCAAGTGCGAGAGCCACAGGGGAGCAGGAATCAATCCAGGAGAGTGTAAGTACGTGAAAGTTTTTAGCACAGTATGAGATCGCTCAGCTTGTTGCTACTCGTTGCTTCTATAAGGCTCAAATTTCGAGCTTGTTCACGTTTTCATGTCTTAACGCCACCCAGATGAGTCTGAGTTTCCTTTTTCTGACTGTCTTACATACACTGCCCGTAAATCCAAAAGTCCCCCTTGGTCGGTTCTTTAAACTTTACGTGGTTTCACCTGTCTCGGCGCTTCGGCAGAGGCGACTTCTGAAGTCAAGCTGGCAAGATAGATGATCTACCTGTAGGCTTGTGTTCTAAAGGATGCTGCTGCTGCCCACATGCGAAAGTTGCAACACCCCCCGGCTTCCTTTAGCAGGACTTAGCGGCAAGCGTTGCTGCTCTCTGCTCGATCTCATTCAGAAGCTGGATCCACGTTTAGTGCCAATTCATGTGCTCGACAGTCCACCTGTCCGCTTCGCCTGCCTCCGTCACAGCAAACACAATCAGTTGCTTCTTAGAGAACCTCGGATTGAACCTGACGACCGCCTGCGGCATCCCGATGTTGAGACAAAGTGCACATGTCAAAACATGTTCTTTGATAGGCAACTTGGCGAAGCAAAGTAAAGCGAAACCAAAACTCTACAAGCAGCACAGACTCTCGCGGCCCTCGCCGCTGCCGCGTTTCAGGAGTGCAACTTCACATGTAAACCACATCGACACAACCAACCAACTAGCGAAGTGGTGTCATGCGTACGGTGCACTGCGTGCAAGGAAGGAGATCGAGCATGGATGATGGGCATGGCTGCCGTGCCAGCTCGGTAAGAATAGCCTAGCCTTCAGTGAACTCAAGCGAAGTTGTAAGCGGCACCTAGCTCACTAGGCAGCGATATCACGTTAACCCAAAGCCCAGCATGGTGAGGGTGTGGTACCGGCAAGTGCTGCATAAACTGGCGTCTTGTAGCAGGTTCTTTGATTACGTTACATGACGGTCTCCCGGTGTGTCAATGCATGAATGTGAGACGATTTCCCTCCTTGGTGCCACACCTCCATGCACTGCAACGCTCTTGCGCAGGTTTCAGATGGTTTCAGGAGCTATCCACAGTGGCCTGTTTTCAATGGGTTCGGGTTGTTTGAAGTTGCTTCTCCAGAGGCTGCCTGCTCACATGAGCGACAAGAACGATGCTCATCTAGTTATTACACTAACAGCACCAAATGACGAGGAAAGAAGCAGCAATAGGCAAGAGGTTCCAACGTATTATCTGGGCAACGGCTGCATCGGCTTACGACGTCAATTAGCTAATTAGCTCACACAGGTGGGCTGTTCAAAAACAAGCATCACAGCGCTCCGGGTGCACAGGTCCTGCGTAAAGTAGCTTTGGTTGTGAAAGCAGAGCACAAGCCACGAAACGTCTGAGTCGGAACTGACTCGGCCCCTCGCCATCAGAGTGAAAAGTGGAGCACGTGCCCATCATTTTGATAAGTGTACTGCGCTTGGTTTGTTCTTTCTGCAACAGCCTTCCTTGCTTCCTTTCCCTCCTATGGTGGTTGCAGTTCAAGTTTGGCTATGCACCAAGTGGCATTCCCATCTATGACTACTCGAACCTCCAAGTTGTGCTTCTGCTGTCCCACCCTGGCCCCAATCAATCCCAATCATCTGCTTAGGCCGCAGAAACAGCCAACAGCCCCCCTTGGCAAAGCTAAGGATCACCGGCTGCCAAGTTGCATGCACCAAACCATCACCAAGATCACGCTTGTGATGCGTTTGAAGACTCTTGGGCCACCAAGCTCCCCACCAAAAGCCTCTCAGGTCTCCATAATTCGATGCTCGAGAAAGGCCCCGACTCTAGTGCCTTGCCTTCCGTCGCAGGAACAAGATGAACATGCAAAAGAGCGCCCCGACACTGAAGATCACCACGCTGTAGCCCAAATCTCCACCTGCTCGGGCTGTGCAGAGCGCAGAGCATCGCAGCAACTGTCGGTGAGCAAGCCATGCGGCTTGGTCTTGAGGTACACGTCGAGTCTTTGGACACAGCACAGACTAGAGGCTCAGCATTGTGATTGAACATGGTGCATTGCTTCGTGATGGTGGCTGAGCCCCGATTCGGCAGGCTCCTCGTCGAGACGAGTCGGTTACGAATGGCCGTGCATTCGGCTCATTGAAAAACGATCTGCAGGATGCCAGCTACAAAGCACACTACTAAAAAATCCCCGCTGCCTTCTCACCTGTCCGTAAGAAACACGACACTTGCAAGCAGAAAGCGGAATGGGCATCCACAGCAACTGCCCCAGGAAAAGGCCACTGTAGGAAGTAACAAACCGAAAGCTGGATATGGTTTGTCGACATGCTGGTGAAAAGACTGGTCTTCGCTTCTTGTTTGTGGTGTCGGATGTCCTTCAGACCACGATCAATGCTGCGCTGCCGAGGTGCTGTCAACGTGCACTTGATCCGACGAAGGGGATTATGAGTTGCCACTCCGGGGACAACTTAGCACTGAGTGCAGCACATGAAAGACCAAAAAAAAATTGAGCAATTATCCCAGTTTCGAACATGCATCGCGCTTCCTGTTAACAGACGTCGTAGTCCCATGGCAATCACACACACAAAGATGGAGAAAGGCAAGTCGACAGAGGCAAACAGCTGAGCAGAGTTAGCAAAAATCTACAAACCTGCACCTCGTCGGTGGTTTCACTGTCACTGTACCACTGTGAATGCTGAGTGCACGCACCACTGATGCACCGGATCATGCCGGTGGCAAGCACACAGCAAGCATGGGCCGGAACTCGGCATCAAACTTGTACTCTACGGGAACGGGGACATGTCTCGTTCACAGGGTGGACACACAAGCAAGGCCTTTGACTCGATCCTGACAAGCACGACCCCAACAAACTCTCCAAATGGAAGCCTTGTAGCCTGTTGAGATAGCTTGAGAGCCAAAGGGCCCTGCCTATAACGATGAATTTACCACCGCCCGTGTTCCAGAGGTCGAAGTTGGCCTTCACGGATGACGGTGACTTCGCTTCGCGCGAGTTCGCAGCCAAGGCTTCGCCCCCCGACGGTTCGGTTCCCGGCCTCGGACTCGTACTTCTTCTGCCACTCCGCGCTGCGACCAACGGAGGCCCAGTAGCAGGAGCCAATCGTCCAAGGGAGGCCGAGTCCGAGAAACCTAAAACATACAGAAATTCAGGGCCCACGCGTCTCTCGTGACTCCACGGGCTCTCGCGCATCTTGCACACATCTCATGCTCTGCCACACCCTGAGGTCGTAGCACATTGACCGAGTTACTGCCGGTCACGTTGCCGATCGAGGCATCGGCATAAGGATCCTGCCCGCAGGCCGTTTAAGCTGAACCATTTTGACTGCATGTTCTTGGTCATTCTGACTGCCATAGAGCCTGCTCTGCGGCGGCTTTGGATGCAAATGTGTCCGGCAAGGAGGTGCCTAAAGCAACCTGAAGCATCTTGACAATGTGTGTTTCAGTGTAAGCTCGTGAAGATCTGCCAGCGATCGCAAGCTTGGATATGCACCAACGTGATTGCCGTAACGAAGTCCGGCATGTCGAGAACACAGCCCACAAGCCCCTCAGCAACAGGGATGTGCTGCATGTGAAGCCATTGCAAACTCATCTTGGTCGCCCACAGCTAGATCGCTGATAAGCGCTGTCACCAACCCAATGAACATCAGCGAGAAGTAGAAGCACAGCCAGCCACCACAGTAGTCCTTACAGGTGCGTCGAGCGCCAAGCATGTGACTGTCCTCGGCTCCGCAGTGCTAAGAATCCGACGACCGGCGGAATAATGGCAAAGAGCAGCTTCCACGGCATCGTCAGAAGGTGCAACGCCCACTGAAAGCCAGAGGGGGGACCGGCCTGCACAAGCCACAAAACAGCCCACAAGAGACTCCCTGTAGCCGTATAGGCCCTCTCAGGATTTCGGAACGGCTGTGCCATCTATGATGGACTCGGTCGTGAGCACATGGCAACAAGGAAGCAACACACGTTTCCTCATCGTCACCACCATTGACCAGCAGGGCATTGATGAACTGATCCTGCGGGAAAACCCAAATACAACCGAACATACACAATACAAATATGTCTTCCAAAGCCGGAGACCGCCGGTCCTTCCAGTTCTCGTGACCCTTCTGCGTTTTTTGCCAATTCACTCCCAGAGCCCGCATAGTTCTGTGGGCGAGGTTCTTGGATACCTGGCACAACGCATACACCTACGGCTCATGAGCGACGGACTTGGTTACAGGCTTTGTGTTGACTGCACTGCGGAAGAAGTGAAGAGACGCATCTGTAATTCCCAGCTGTGGAGTGGCTTTCACCTCACCTCCTCAGGTGTGAGTACGAAGGTGACGATGCAGCTGTCCTCAGATGTTCATTGTGACGAGTCGGCATCCTTTCCGGCCTCGCCTCCCCTGCAACCAAGTGACGGCTCCCCCATCCGTATTAGGATCGAAGCCTGCACGTCCACTTGCATCCGACAATATGAGCCGGAAGTCCTGGGACAAAAACAGCTCTTGGGACTTTCGGTGGTACACACTGAAAGCTTGTGAATAGTTTCATAGTCCTGAATCAGAGACCATACACCCCATGACGGACCTTCCCTAGGCCCAAAGGCGCGCTGGGTCAATGTAATTCGACCTTGCTCAGTGTCCATAATATTTCGTGAGGGGGGTAATGGAACTCAACAAGAACACAAGAACGGCTTAAGATAAAATGCTGTAATATAAACACTCTGAACTCCGAAAGCTTAAGTCTAACGTAGTACGACGAAGAGACAACGTCAACGACAACCAGCACTAATCGATACTTTCAATACCACTACGAAACGACGCCGACGAGAACGACCACGACGACTGAGACGATGACGAGACGACGGCAGTCATGAATATCTGTCGCTTTGCTTTGGGAACTACTACTAGCTAGGCTGGAGACGACAACCACTACTGCTACTTACTACGACAACTTCGACTGCGACTACACCTACACCTATGCTTGCGGCTACTGCGACGACGACGACAACGACCACGACCACGACGACGACGAATACTACTACTACGACGACTACTGCTGCTACTACTACTACTACTACCACTACCACTACTACCACTACTACCACTAGTGGTAGTATAAAATAACAATACTACTGCTACGCCTACTACTATTATTACTACTACTACTACTACTACTACTACTCCTGCTACTACTACTACTACTACTACTACTACTACTACTACTGCGTTTCCCCCCTAAACGTGTGGTTTTTGCACCTCTTACAACAAAGTCTCCAGCATTCTCCAGCGTAGACTTTCTTACTCATGTGGTTTAAGCATAGCAGCATATTCCACGACAAACTCTCGAAGGCAACTGTTCGTACCTGGGGTACCGGGTGGGGTGGGAAGTGGGGGGGCGTACGTACCCTTACAGTCTCATTATCATCAGTAAGACCCATGTGAACCATAGAGTCGTCACCATGATGAATACGGTGCATGCATCTGCAAAACCAAAAACCTCTTTAGCTACCGTTGCTACCCTCGTGATTGCTCGGACTGGAAGCCCGAAAGCGCCTTTTTTTCCGATGAACAACCTTTCCAAGAGCCACGAAAGACGACGACGACGAAGCCTCTGACTACGACTACGACAGCACATACTGCTGCTGCCGCTGCCATTCCCCACTGCCACTGCTTCCGCTGCTGCCTATGCTCCTACGAGTATGTTTCACCAGGGGCAAATAAAGACTACCACTCACAAAATCGCAGTCGCCTCTTCTTGCAAGCTCTTAGAAGCAGGATATGGCAACAGAACTAGCAAGGTGACGTTTCCCTGCCCTGATTCTTACGATTGAAATGAAGATGCAAGGAGAGCGCAAGCTCTGTCAGCCTAGAGGCCGAGAGTCAGGGATGGATTAGATCCTTTTGCTCTGATGTTTCTGAGACCCCTTTGGCTCCTCTTTGTCCTCAAAGGTGGCCGAGTTCAGGATGGAGATGGCAATCTCCGCGCTAAACTCCTGCTGCCCAAAGGTGATGACACCCTCGGCTCGGGCATAGTCACGACCTCCACAGGTCGAGATCAACAGCAAGTTGTTGCTTAGGCAGACATCCTTACACCGGTGCCTTCCACAGCGCTGCCATCCTGTGCGTGCGAAACCGCGCTGACAGACGCTTGGAAGGGATGCCAACGGGAAGAACTCACGGCCGAGTGCCTCTGTCGCATACTTACATGACACGACTCCGCAGCCGTCGCGACGCCTGGCACGGAAAGGCTGAAAAGGCTGTTCGATCAGAGTTCCATACCAGGCGCCACATCGCAGTATAGTATGCTTGCACCAAGCTCACAAATTCTGATAAACCCCTCTTCGCAACTTCTGCCTGACGGTCATGTGAACTTCTTTGTCCTTTGAGACCTCCAGGACCAGGACTGCGGCTGCCAGACTGCTGCGAGCTGCTACATGCTGCAGCTGGTGGCATTCCCATGCAGGCAATACAGGCACTACAGATCCAGAGTCAGCTTGTGCCTCATCAACCTGCACCACATCGTCATCCGTGTAGATGATGCTGGGCTTGTCAGTGTCGACGATGACGACCCTGTGGAATGAGCCCACAATGCGTGCCCAGGCATTCGCGGGTGCAATGCAGCAATGCACAGCATGGCCCCCGGCCTTGCAGTTATGACTGGCCCGAGGACTGCAAAGCCATCCTGCCCGCGGACAGCAACCCGCGGCAACCTGTCTGCTCAGCGCTAGCAAATCTAAGTTCCCGTCCTTCGAAGCACATCTCACATTTGTGAGATCCACGAAGAAGTCTTCGCTGTCCTGCACACTGACAAATCGAGGACACATCACCTCTTTTAAGATTGAAGCCACTCCGGAATGCCTACGTATGCTGTAATGACTGTAATGCCATGCACAGCAGGCAAGATCAGAAATCTGCCAGACCTCTGGAATATCATCCTTCCAGATCTTGATATCGATCGTCTTCTCGGCCTTCACCAGAAAGCCAACTATCCGACAGACTCACACCGCAACGGCACCACATGTGCGGGCTCCTCCTGTGGCAGGAAGGTCAATGTGCCTTCAGCTGCCTCGAAAGCAAAAAAGCGGCGGTCTCGTCCCACGTCCGCTTTTCTCAATTCTGGCCTCGTAGTCTTCACCTTTTCTCGCGAGGCCATCTCTGCATGAATAGTCCACGGACACGGACAGCGACAAGTTTCCGGTTCGCCGCACGGGCACTTTGATCAAGCCAACCTCATCAGAAGAGACTGAATGCACTCTAGTGCGAGGTTACCTCAAGCGCCAGGCCGTCTCGAGCACAGCGAAATTCTCACCACCAAAGAGAACCGTGGCTGAGGGAGCCGGTGGAGCAACATAAGCACCTGCAAAGCGGGTAATCTGAGCAAGCGCGCCTGGACCGACAGTTCGAGACACCTGAAGCTGGCAGCGGAGGTTCTTCCGCGGGCACCACGGCGGAGAAGTTCTGATTCCTGGTCGCAATCCGAGACTTCGAGGACGCAAGGCGCGAGTCAGACCCGTCCTTTGCTTTCCAACTTCTGCAGGCTTGCCATGGTAGACTTGATCGTGGGCCCGCTTGCGATAGGCTGCCTCCACTGGCTTTGGCAATGGGCACCTAAATCCGACTAGCCTATGGCCTATGCTTGACCCAGCAACACAAGACACCTTGGACATTCTCTGCGACTCCGTGCCAATATACTTGGCGAGCTCTTCATCGGAGAGCTGCATTCCATCTGCCTAGTCACCATGTGCGCTGCGCAGTAGAACTTCCCAGTGAAATCTGCACTGTCCTTGCTCATTCGCGCCAGGTCTTCATCAGTCAGCTCAAGCTTCCCCTGGACAGGCTGTCGCTAAACATGGCACTGCTACCTCACAGAGCAGCACCGCCGCCAGAACGGCAAGGTTGCTGCGAGTCTCGCAGCACAAAACCGGTGATGCTTAGGGGTAGTCGGTGCGCCAGTGAGCAGAGCAAAACACCCCGACACACTTAGCAATCGAACGTTACTGCACGTTTGAACACCGAGGCTACTGTAGGGGCTGGCCGGATGCACGCACTCAAGCAGCACATGGATGACAGAAACTCGTGAACCTGCCGTAATCTGCATGACTTTTTGGGTGCAGCATCATCGGGACTTATTCCGGTCCGAGACCTGCCTTGGGGGTCGGTTTCGGATGAACCTAATGCTGTCCGCTAACAAGCCACGACGACGACAGCATTCACGTGGGGGCAGCTGAGCACACCAGGTGGAAAGGAGAAGGAGCTGACATCTCGATGTGATCATGGACAGGGACACTCACCGTCATCATGCCAATTCGCGCAATGGACGAAAACTTCTCAAACCGCAGATCGTGCGGGGTGTCTGCAATACTCCAAAACCAAAGTGGGAGTGGGTGGCAAGCCCAATATCCCGAAGTGAACGCTGCAGAATCTCCTAGCCCGCTGAGCCTGGAGGCGGTGGGGAATGCGATTTTTGCGCCCGTCCCCCCCACCGCTTCCTCGCTGGCCCCTTTTTGTGCGGCGCTTAAGCTCAGGATAGCTCAGGGCATAGAGGCCATAGGCTAGGTTAAGCTTTGTTTGCTCTAGGGATCCTTGGATGCGCGCGGCGGGTACAACTTGCATACGTAGCCTTGGAAGGCTTGTAGGAGGCGAGGCGCGAACGTATTATCAGAGGGGGTGCTCTAAGGCAGCGCGAAGATGGTGTTGCGCCGCCGCTCCTGCGGTTTTGGTCTTGGACGCTCATGCCATCTGAAAGGATCTGAAGACTGGACAGAGGTCTATTGGAGCAGAAACAAACGCGGCACGCGTCGGTTGAAGAAAGTCAGCTGGATCTGAACTCAGGCGGCAGGGCAGCTTGCAGCCTACAGCACTCCCAACCCGCCGCCTTCTGCACAATGTGCAGATCAGAGTTTGTGCGCCTGATAAAGGTGATGTAGCCTGCCATGTTTTGATCAACATGATGAAAACCGCATGTTCTCTCCCCTGCCCCACAGGGGGCACCTTTGTCGGCAGCGAAGGCGATCGCGACGAGCATGGGAAAGTAGAGGAAGGTGAGAATGCCTAACAATAGAGGGGCTGACGCAGAGAGAGAGACAGGCAGAGAGACAGAGAGAGTGGGATACGAAAGGATGCATGTGTGCGGGTATAAATATATATATATATATATACATATGGGTATATGTATGTATGCATGCATGTATGTGCATCTGTATGTATGTATGTATGTATGTATGTCTGTCTGTCTGTCTGTCTGTCTGTATGTTTGTATGTCTGCATGCATGCATGCATGCATGCATGCATGCATGCATGCATGCATAGTCTGTGTATGTGTATATATATATATATATGCATGTATAGACTCGACATCTGTGTGTGAACCTGTATACCTTCACATTACGGTTGCATATAGGCAAACATACGTATACATGCATGCATACCTACATAGGTATGTACGCACATACGTACATACCGACAGACAGACAGACAGACAGACAGACAGACAGACAGACAGACAGACAGACAGACAGACAGTCAGTCAGTCAGTCAGTCAGTCAGACAGACCTACATACCTACATACCTACATACCTACATACCTACATACATATGTACCCACATTCACATACATATATACAGACATACATACGTACATACGTACGTACCTACATACGTATACATATGTACACACATACATACATACATACATACCTACCTACCTACCTACGTACATACATACATACATATACATACATACATACATACATACATACATACATACATACATACATACATACATACATTACATACATTACATACATACATATACATACATACACACACATACATACATACATACATACATACATACGTACGTACATACGTACATACGTACATACGTACACACGTACATACATACGTACATACATACACACACATACCTACGTACATACGTACATTCGTACATACGTACATACCTACATACATACATACATACATACATACATACATACATACATACATACACACATACGTAGATACATACATACATCTTCTTCCAGACGCAGCGAAGTGAGTCTCTTCGCCTAGTTGCCAAGGCAGAACCGGAGTTCCGGCACCTCCAAGGGTGCGCACTTCGTTCCCCCAAACATCTGCGCAGCTGCACACGTACATACGTACATTATAGTAGATATATGTACATGCTTACATACGTACATACGTACATACCTACGTACATGCATACATACATACATACATACATACATACATACGTACATACATGCATGCATACATACATACACACATACATTGACATAAATATTCATGGATTTGCGTATTTATCTATTTGTGCTATTTTCATTTATCTTACCGGGGCCGTACTCAAGTTCACTCTTGCACTGCGCAGGAAATACGCGCGGGTCTTTGGGGCAGCTTCCACTGTGCGACTTCCTGCCTTCAAAAATGTCCACCATGTCCTTCCAACCCGAAAAGTGCGCAGGCATAACTCTTCCAGCTGGCTTGCCAACTGCTGCGAAGCCCATCTCTGCTCAATAATCCGGTCCTCCGAGATCACGGACACCACGAGGTAGAGCCTTAAACTGCAAGACTACAGCACAGATGTTCCACGGTCTCGAGGGCTATGTCACCCTGCGTATGTGTGGAAGCTGAGAGGAGAGCCATAGGTACGCAAGCAATGAAATGACTGCTGTAACGAGGTAAACATTCGTGTCCTTGATATACCTCACCTGCCATCAATGAGGATGATTGGATTCAACGTCCGTCAGCGTCTCGAAACACCCAGCTTTTTGGTCCAGTTTGAGTGGGGTTCATCCTCACACCTCATTGTCCGGAATGGCCATCACGCACACCCCCGAGATGCAGAAGAGGTTGAAGGCAGCACTGCCTGCATTCAGGTGATGTTCAGCAAGGTATTTCCGGGACTGCAAATGCTTGACGCGACTCGGCCTACTATGGTAGATGGCCCGAGATCTCCACTGTAGAAGCTGTTCCCGAGCAGCTCGATTACCTACGCCGCTGCAATGTTACACATCGCACGTGACGTGATGCCCCCGTTTAGACTTTAGACCACTGAGGGCCCTGGCTGACAAGAGGATTTCTGGTGCACTTGACCCCAGAGCCATGAGTGTCAGGTTCGCCACGGTATCGTTCCAAACCTGGCACTGCTTCGCCATCAATCTTGGATTGAAACAGCATCACCAGCCTTCACGGTGAAGTGTCTGCCCGTTGCAGCGTTCAGGACTCTCTTCTTCTTCGATGTGATCTCTTCAATGGCACCTCAGCTCTCAGAAGCTCTTGAGAATTTGGTTACGCACCAGTCCTCATGAACTGGAAAGTCAACGGCTTGAGCCCTGTGCCCATGAAGATGTCAGAAACTGTCGCGACGGCCATGAACAACCAGAGCAAGCCAAGCAGATAGAGAACCGCTCTCAATCCTTTGCGCCATTCCTGCAAGCTGATCTGATGCCTCTGCCACTCTGCCCTGAAGCACCACTCTCACTGCCTGCTCTTCGTCCCCGAAAAGCGGAAGGAGGATTCCACTTCCTCCTGGCTCACAAATCTTCACCTTGCGGACTGGAGGGCACCGTGTCACAGTTTGGGCATGTTGGCCAGAGCCAGCCTCTGTCTGGCATGCTGACATCAAAAGTCGGGCAGAGGAGGCAGGGTAACCTGTGCAGCACAGGCCTTTACCTTCTTCGACAGGACTTCAATGCAACTCCCTCGCCCGGCCTGGTGAGCCCCTGAAAACTCAACTCCCCGGCAACATGCATCCATTGCCACTACTCTGAGCCAAAATACCTCTGGAAGCTGTCGAGCTCACTGTGTGCGGTCTGGGCTGCGTGGAATTGCTCAAGCAGCGTCTGTGCCAGTGGCCCCAAGAAGAGATGGAACAGGAACGGATAGCAATCGCAACTCTCATTTGTCGCATCTGCATGCGAGAGAACAGAGAGCGCAGCTCCCGAAAGGTTCGTCTTGCAAGTCACCCAATCTAGTCGATGCACATCGTCTTAGGCTCTGAAAACCGCTGTCATCAGCGAAGCTACCCAGCAGTGCTTGGCACATACATAGATCTAACCATATCTAACCAGTCACCTTGCTATGTTACAGCTTGACCACAGCCGGGCATGGGAACGTGGAGAAAGGAACTGCTAGCCCGTTTTATGGGCAAGCCTTGCAATTGACTGCAGCGGAAGACTCTGGTTCTAGGACAGATCTAGATTCTAGCAGGTGCATTTTGCACAGCTGCAGCCGGCAAAGTCGGAACGGCCCTGGTGCAAGCAACCAAACGCTTGCACACTGCGGTGCCATCAAATGAGCACAAGTTTGCATCGCCGTGGTCCACAGACAAACCGATTCAAAAGCTCATATGTGGCTTCTTCAAAGGGCGCACATCGGCACCGATGCAACAAAGACGGATCAGTTGCTCAGCTCAGCCGAGCACACCGTCTTTGCTCCACGGGGCCTTGCGCGCACATGCAAATTTTTGGCATTGATAATGCCAGTGCCTCCAGTGGTCTTACTGATGTGGCCCGCGCCAAGAATCTCAGTCCTTAGCTGTCTTGCACAACAACGTGGCAGATATTTACTGATTCTAAAAATCACTCGGCAAAGAGCACCTGTAGATCGAGATGCATGCGGAGGCTTCGCAGCCGTCCAAACTTTGTCCTACCACATGACATGCATCGCCGACAAACACGCAAAGACACCGTGCCAGAAATCTGGGGGTTCTAGACGTGCCTCTCCATGGTCAGAAAGTCAGGAAAGAGCTGAGCAACTTGCGCCCCCACCCGGCCCCGGCACACTCAAAGAAATAACACGATGCGAACGACACTCGCGACTCAGATTTCTGAGACACCACGAAGAAACAAGTGAAAGCGAATTCGTTGGTGTCACGTTGTCATCGTCCGACTTTCGTAGTTCATGGGGATGTCGCCTTTCTGCTCGACCCACGTTCGACAGTGAAACAGAGCGTTGAGCCCTTGATGCCGCCGCCACAGGTGCGTCAAAGCTTTTGTGAAGTTTGAGCATGAAGACCGATGACTGACGTGCTTCAGGCAGCAATGGTAAGCACGGTGGTGGCACAACATGACATTCGCAAGGCGATCAAATCGCATGTTTGTGTTTGTTCACTACTGCGGACGGTTGACATCAGGACAATCTCAGAATTCTTCGGCTTGAGCGGGCCATGGCATTTTGTGTGATGTGGTTGCTGATGGAACTGTTGCCGAAGCCCAAGTTGTGCAATGCAAGATGCCCAGATCTGATCCACCACCCAGGATGTGCTGACGAGTGCCGGCCCTTCTGGCCACTTCAAAGAGAATGTGCTGTGCCTCTGAACGCCCAAGACAATTTGTGTACGGCCCACAGATGAATGCCACACATGTTCATGCGACCGGGTGAAAGCCATTCCATCGAGCCACGTGTCAGCCCTCTTATGGAGAACAGCGGAGCTGCCCAACTGCTCAGCATCTTCAGAATCGCCACGCACATACGTACATAATGTACAAGTACGGCAGAAAGAAATGACACAAAGTCCCGAATCGCGCCAAAGCAAACTGCGGGAAGCAGCGAAAACATCGGCCATCATCGGCCTAAGGATCTCTGAAATCTAGGAAACAAAAAGACCTTAGTAGAGTGAGCTGCTCGCGTGCCAGAGCACGAAGTGCAGCAATCGGGCTGATGCTGGCCAAAGCACCAGTCACAGAAAAAAAGGAGCACTCCTAACCTCCGTTGTAATGTCGTCTCAGGTGACGATTGCGCGTTCCTAAGCCATCTCAGGAAAGGAAGAAGCAGCAATCCAGTATGAGCCAAACGAGAAAGAGCAGAAGCATTGCCCCATCCAAAGCGAGCTTGCAGCTCAGATATCGGATGCACTCAAGAAGGCGGATTATTGGAGCAATGCCGAGCGCAAGGCTCCCCAGAGCCCAGGTCCAACTGCTGTGTGCTGGCTCGGTTCACTGTGTTGTGATTAGATCAAACCTTGATTTCCGAAGACCTTGCTGCAAATATTCCACAGTATCCTACGAAGTAGAAACGGTCAAAACTATGCTCTTGCTATGGATGAAGCGGGAACATGGATGTCAGAATGGTTGAGCCAGGAATCATGTATGCACTGGGAACATGACTGTCATCATGGTTGGGCTAGGAACGCTCTGCCCATGGATGCACTGAGAACATGGACGTCATCGTTGTTGGGCCATGGTGCCCAGGAACATGGATGAAGTGTGGTTGGAAGAGGGATGCCCTGGGAACATGGACGACATGACGGTTGCAGCATGAATGCGTGCATCATTCCAGATCCTACCTGCAAGCTGCTGTGCTGATCTTCATACCGTCCGAACCTGAGAAGTTGAGACCGCATCATAGCATGTGCAGCAGCTTGACACGAATTCGTAACCATAGTGTGTGACATCATCTCAGCAAAACCTGCCATAGTCATTGGCAGTACAAAACCTGAATTGCCATGTTGCCACGCGATGGCGTTCTGAGCAAAGCTGGTGCAGGGAATGGCCCATGTCCCATGCTGTAACACTCATTATGATGGCGAGCAATGTTGCAGCGATTTGTGGGTTACTCACCGATGCAGGTACAGTACACAGAGTTGGCCGAGCCCTGCTGCCTATGAGATCACATAGCTGCGTCAACCTGTTGTCATTCATTTCTCGAACTAGCCAACCCTCAGCGGTCAAGCCTGGATTGGTCAATCATACAATCATAAAACTTCCCGTCCTCGGAGGTGAGCCTCAGCATGCAACGCGAGCTTTTTCCAAGTTAAAGACAGGATGCATGAGTGCAAGGTAACGGGTCTCAACATCATCAAAATGGAAACGGTGTGTGTCTGTAGGTATGTATGCCGGTTTTACTTAAAACCGACTTTGTTACACGAGCAGACCATGCGCATGCAGTCTTGCATGACGTTCAGGAACTCGTAAACCTTGTGCACATTAAATACGGTTTGCAGCCCTACGCATGCCTGAGGCCCTGCCTCAGGACCACGGGCTGGTCCCAGAGAGCGCGAAGGAGACGTGCAGTTGGGGCAACGAAAACAGAATCCTGAAAATGGATTCAGTATAAACATCAACAGCGACGCTTTTAAAGCTGTCGTGCCTTCTTAGTGTCCACCTCCAGCTGCAGGAAGTTCAGGATACCGGGGCCACCAAGGCGCTTCAAGCACCTCAAACAACTTAGGTAGGGCCGTCCTAACATTACCGCCACGAGCAGCAACGGGCCTGGCAGCTGTCAACAGAAATTATTTGCCAAGGCACCGGTACAAAAACAAAGCGGCTCCATCGTGAAGGCTTTCGTCGAAGCTGAACACCTGAGCATCCAGCCTACGTGCTGTAGTCTATCTATGCACTGTAGTCTAGCATACTGGCACTGTGCGATTGCGCGAATAAGCCACAAATATCGTAAGTGCCTTACGTGTGTGATTGTGCGTGCTTGCCATTCCCGAACTGCACGATGGCGAACGTGAGTTTGCGTTGATTCGTTGATAACATGCCGGCACTGTGTGCAACGAAGCTGACGGCGCGAGTAGGAAGGGGAAGCAGACATGTTCCCGTGTACCTGCAGCGTGGAGTACCGCGACAAGCTGAGAACTCGACCATATCACTCTTTCCCGCAGCTTTTTTTGCGGGTAATATTTTGAGCTTGCCAGCTCCCACTGGCTCCAACCGGAATGAACCGGTCACAGCGAACCTGTGTCAATTGATTGCAACATGGACGACTGTATGGCCCTGCTTTCTGTGTGATCTTGCGATTCTGCATCGACGAGAGTAACTGACAATTCACAGCACCGTTGCTTGTGTCAGAGAGGTTGTTCCATCTTGTGTTGCTGACTCGGCACTGCTCCCAGCCAGCGGCCTAGAGCTATCCAACTGAGGCTTTCTTCTCCGATGCTTGACGCCCAAGTGAAGTGAAAAAGAGAGGGAGAGAGAGAGAGAGAGAGAGAGAGAGAGTGGTGGCAGGGAGCCCGGGGAGGACCAGTGACAGAGGGCTTCATGAGCATGCTAGCTACAGGCCACGAACTAGCAGTCATAAGTCATGCAGACAGGGTTTGCTTCGTCTCGGCTGCTCTCGACATGCTTAATTAGTTGACAAAGGCCGCGGCCAGCCGAGATTGCCACCACCTGGAAGGCAAAAAGCATGGTGGCGCAGTTGTCGCAAGGTTTCTTCACCAGCCTTTGGAGTCCAAATTGTTTATGCGTAGCTCGAAATGCTCGGAGTCCTGTGCCGCAATTTCTGTGCATGCTTTCACTGTGCAACGAGGACAAAACTAGAGTAGAGGCTGCTTTGAGTGAGCGCCAGAATTCAGTCCTGCATTCGAAGGGTAGCGGAAATGGCGACCTCCAGAACGAGAAGCGGTTTCACGCGAAGGTTAAGAAAACGCAGGAGTTGTGTCTGACATGTAGAGTAACACCAGGAATCTGCTCGCAGTAGCTGTCTGTTAGCACATGCATCTCCTTCTGTGGCACTCTTTGCTGACATTGTTGACTATGCTGTTTGTCGCTGTGGCGTCTGGGATTGTTAATTTCAATGTGAACTATGGCTGCCGACCTGTATGTGTAAGAAAGCGGCACGGTACAATGCACACCTTCTCGGCACAAGGTTCGACAAGCCGCGCAGTCAGGCGGAAGCGCTCAAAGCAGAAAATCTTGATGGTGAGTGCTGTAGTTGCTTGGCGAGTGTTTTACGAAAGCGCGGTGTTTGTCGCTGTGGCGTCTTGAAACGATGCTGCGAACACCCGGACCCCCGTGATCCAGCATGAGCTGAAACGACGCAGGTCGTTCTTCGTCCAGGTCCATATAGTTCCGCTCCATTCACAGAGACTGTGTTTGTCAGATACCGTCTTCTGCGCAGTGGGTACCACGGATTGGAGATGCAATTTAGCGCTATGCTCATGGTACACGTACCTGCAGTGCCTGCGGGTGTCAAGCAGATTCAAGCAGTTGACTGACTGGATGAACAAGTGGCTTGCGAGTACGTGGTTAGGGGTTGCTTGTCTTTTGAGGTCTTCTTCCAATCTGTTGCGCATGACTCCTGAAGGGCCTAGCCGGTACCGCTATGCATGCATGCGAAGTTTCAGTGCCACGTCGGTTTAGGACCTGACCGTGTAGTTCGGTGTTCATGTTTACAGACACGTGCCGTTCAGTGCAGTACAGCTGTCACGACTTCGTGTATGTCATTCAGTGCAGTGAGGCTGTGGTGACTTGTGCACATGCAGCTTTCCGTGCGGCGGCTGCAGTGAATCATTGCAAGCGTTTCGTTCAGCGCAGTGTGGCCTGGTCTTTCAGTATAATGTTTCACGACTCGATTACACGTGTCACTAAATTCGTGTTGGGGGGGTGACGATTTGCAGACGCATGTGATTCAATGAAGCGCAGCTGTACTGCCTCGCTTACACATGTCATTCAGAGCAATGCTGCTTACATACACGTTTATTGCAGGCGGTGGCTGTGACAAATTGCAAAGCCACTAAACACACATCTGTGCAATGCTGCGTGCTTGGAAATCCAGCACTGCTGTTGTGACATGCATCCACATGTTGTTCAGTGGCACACATGAGGACAGTGTTCCTTGCTGCTCTTCGCTGGTCCATCTTGTGGTTTTCATGCTGAAACCACGCATGCTTGCGGCACTGCTCCATCTTTCCCTTAGTCAGGATGGCAAGCGAAATTGACATTGAACGCGCTCTCCACTGTGCTAGTGTATCCCACGCCGTTCAACGCCCGTTAGATTTAGATGCTCGAGCTTCAATTCTCTTGTTGCATCTTCGGCCACTGGCCTGGTATCTTCGACCACTGGCCCAAACCAAAGAAAACTGACCTGTGTTTTGTCGTCTTTCCGGATTTAAGTGTGGCAACGGGCAACGCCGGCAGGGTGGAGTAACACCAGTTGCTTGACCACCTGCGGCTGCCTGCCCGACCTGAATGGTCTCTGCCACTGACAAAGTTAGTCTTCGCCATGTGCCGCTTTGATGCGGCGGAATCCCCAGCATGAACCCAGCTTGAGGGCCGGAATGCCCGGACCTCGTTCGCATTCCACAGGGTCATGTACTCGTTCTGGTAGACAGATCCACCCTGAAGCGGAGCTCAAGGACGGACGCTCTTCTGGAGAATGCTGGAGCGCTGCAAGCGGTCCTTCAGAAAGGACCTGTTCTCTTTTACTTGGGCCTCACATCCCGTCTCCGGCCACTTGCAAGGCACCATGCCCACATGCAAATAGTCGAAAGTTCAAATGATGCTGAATGGTCACACGGCCTCTTCTGCATTTCGCGGCATAGCCTGCAGATCACTCGACAACGGACAGTCTATGGGCACGGCTGGTCTGGTTCCCGGTTATGTTCCCTGAGAACTGCAAAACCCAGCGCTCAAACACAGCCCGACACCTGTTGAGGTTTGCTCTCGCGCTTGGCATGTCAGAGCAAGCCCGGACAACCTTGCAAAGCCGACACACCTGACTTAAGGCCGACAAAGGCAGAAACTTTAACTTGGCCAGACTAGGAAAGGCCAAGAATACAGAGGAAACAAGATGCCTACAAGTTGCTGGAACTACTTCTTCAGTGACGGGAGAGGAGTCGTTTCTGCAAAGGCCGCTAGATGCTTGTTCTCCTTGTGCTTTCCTTTTTTGGGGTTACCTCAGCTAGAGGTTCTGCTCTTGCGTCATCTTGCGTCGCCACCGCTTCTCTCACCCTCTTCGCTTGCACAGGGAGGTAGTACCTCGCGTGGCACTTGGTGTCTTGTCACGATGTGTCGAAAGCTTCTATCGCCGCACAGAATTCTCGGAAGGCTCAGGCGTTATAAGTGTATGGGAGCGGGAATCCAATCAAGTTTGACAGAGAAACTGAGTTCGCCTGCGCTGTCATGAAACCCTAAGCGCGCTGAACTTCGCATGGCAAAGCGGGTTCTTCAATGCAAGGAACATTCATTAACAGTAACAACCTTACCCTCCTACTACAAACACGACGATGCTTGTGCCTGTCATCAACGAGCTGGAAACGAAGCCCTGCGAACGTGAAACAGTCATAGGCAATTCTGCTGTCTGCTGAGGGGCGGGGTGTGCCTCATGTGCCTCAAGGCGGGGGTGCGGGGCCGAGCCCCCCGCCTTGCCTTCCGGATCAGGGACATTCTCAGGAGCAAGGGCCCCTAAACTCTCCAGCTTCAAAGGAGCTAGCTTTCGTGACTTGCGACTTGTTCCCTTCAGACCTGTCGCGTGTTCCAAGCTTTGCTTCGCCTTAGTCTTCATGCTGGATTCGCAGCTTACTGTTTCGGATGTTTCGGCTGCGGCTCCACTCCTGACGTTTGTTGGCTTCCGGTTTGGGCGTTGGAGTTCTATGTTATTCGGCTCCTAGTTCACTCCCTCAGGCCGTCGGTCTTCGGTTTGATGTGGCTTCGTCAGGTTGGCTTCACTCCTTGGGGTTCTCGGCCGGCTTCCGGATTGGGGTTGGGGATTCGCTTCACTGTTGGTTTTCGGCCCCGGCACAATGGAGGCCACATTCAGGGACAGATAGGGCGTAAACTCTTCCACAAAGCCACCCCGGACTCAGACTCAGCACAGCTTCACATACGCACGGAGTGCTGCTTCTTCTCCAGCACAGATCACGTGGCGTACGAGACTGCTCAGGAGCTGATGTATATCCCACTGAAACGCATCAGATCCCCGGTGTCAAGTATCGAGAATTCCATGTGGCACGGTGGCTGCTTTCCCAGAAAGACAAGGGCCTGTCCGCCCAGACGCCGCTCGAGACCCAAAAGCACCTGTGTAGCTGAATGCATCTTTTTGCTGACCTGCTTTCCCTACATCTTCCATTCCAGCCAAGTCCGGGTCCTAGTGCGGCTGAAACACCGCAACGGTGAGCAAGATCACACTCCAAAAGCGGCGCTTCACGGCCCACTTCTTGGCCCGCGCCGGAAGAGCCTGAAGCAGGGCACGCGTTCGGAATCCTACGACGTGTTCGAAGCATGGAAAGCCACGAGCTGCTAAACCTTCTGCACCTCCAGTTGCACTGGTGCCATCGTGTCCAGAGCGACGACACTCAGCGTACGCACGAAGCCTGCACTTACGTCAGTTTGCGACCATCCTTCGTTACACAGATCTGGCTCTGTGGCCGACACGCAATCAATGAAGCAAACGAGGCTCAGCGGCTCAACACTGCCATCTTCCGCCGATCTACTTGAACAGAAACGCTAAATTGCTGAGAAAAATCTGACCGCTTTCGGCCCTGTCACATGTTCCAAAGCCATGCCTCTCTCCGGACTGGAACACGCGTCATCTTCACTCCAAAGTTCAGCAGGAACACTCCTAGCTAGGCAGGGCAAGACATGAGCAGCTTGAAATGAACGAATGCTCGAAGGAATCATCCTCGAAGTGAGCAAGGTGGTTGGCCCATTGCCCGACTTGCCGCGCACCCAAGACATCCTACAGCCGGCTTCCAAAGCCTTCGGCCAGGGAAAGGGCATGCGGGCGCTCTGCTGCCATGTCCACATGCGAAAGCCTTCGATTCTGATCTGGCCTGGTTGGTCAAGGGGAGCACGCTATGTCGGGCTAAACGGCGGCAGCGGCAGGCAACGGCTAAACAGACCAACGCAATGCGGCACGAGGGCATCAACTGATCCTGGAAAAGACTGCTTAGGCCAGTCAGTTGATAGTCCCGGTAGGCATTTCACGTGTATGCCGTATGGCTTTGGTGCATGCGAAGGCCACAATACAAATGACCCTGCAAATGGTGCTTGGAGTTGCAGCATCTTCTGCGTGCAGCATCTTCTGCAATTAAAAGCAGCCTCCTTTTGGTTCGACAGGCCTTCGCTCCTCGCAGCAATCACCTTGACAGACTCAGCGGCTTCAGTCACGGACCTGCAGAGAACACAGGGACCATTGAACGTCAAAACTCCCAAGGGCGAGTCCCAGCCTTCCACGGAGGCTCTCCGGACTTTGATCTTGCTCCGCTCTTGCTGAATTAAGGATGTCGCTGCAGAGTCCGCAGCCTGCGAGTAAGCCAACAAAAGGGGAGCTGTGAGAAAAAGAAGGCCAACCAACTCGTCTCCAAATGCGGAAGTCGGTCACGAACATGCAGCCTGGTCTGTCGTCGCTTCGTCTGCCACGACGTCTCGGACCGACCCGTGGCATTCATCGCCCTTTCAGGATCAATGCACCAAAAGCGGCTTATATTGTCTGATTGGAGACCGCCGCACATCAACTCAGAGTGTACAAGCTAGTTGCATCACGGGGCCTTTCGCCACGACCCGCGGGTTACTTGAAAGAGTGATAGAGCAGCCACACCGTCCTGCCAGAGCAGGACTGGAGTTGCTGCTAATAGCTAGTAGTGCCTTTATCTTGTGTGCTGCTTGCTCCTTTGCTGCATGCGACGGCTTAGACGATGCTGCAAGCTGTGCGAATACCAAGCCCGGTCAAGTAGGGAGAGGTTGTAGATGTCATGCAATCTGTCAAGATAGACAACGTTATACTTAAACATGTCGCAGCGTCCGCTTGAGACAGCAATTCTTGGGAGGGAGTGACGGGTGCGGGGAGTACAGGAACCCGATTTGGCAGTAACGGAAACCATCTCGGCAGGTCGTAACCGGAACGGCGGATAGTAGAAACAGGAACCGCCTGGGCACTGTAACAGGAGCTGTCCTGGGAAACCCGGTAACCGAAACCAGGCTGGAAGTCTTGTGAGGGGGACCGGTCTTTCGGTCCCCCTCTTTGACACCACTACAAGCCTTACACTGACGGCTATGTTTCGTTCAGTAGCAGTAGCTCCCCTGTGGTTCCTGTTACAGGGGCTGGCTGGGGCTGTTACGGGAACCCGTGGTTTCTGTTCTGGAAACCCTGATGGTTCCTGTTACGGGTTCCCGTCACGGACAACCTGTTCCCGTTACAGCATTCTCTCATGGAGTGACGGAAGCCAACGTAATCCTAAACCCTAAACTCCCAAACCCCAGGCCCTAACCCCCAAACCTGAAAACCTGAACCCTGCAAACTCCAGGCTGGTGGTAGGATTTGTGCGATGCTGCACTTTCCAAACCCAGAGCCCTAAAATTCCGATATCGGAGTGTCGATACTAGCTTTGTAAGCCGAAGCTGCCTGACATGCTTGAATGTATCTCCATGTGCTGCAGTCCTCAATACCATCAGCTACCGCTGCAGACATAGCAGGATCGACGGCCTTCTTTACCTGAAGTAGACAAGATCTCCAATGTGTGCATCATGGCTCCAGCATGCAAACTCATCAAATCTGGGACGCGGACTCTTCGAGCGCCGGCTGGTGCTGCGCAGTGCTCGTCAACCTCAAGCAGGTGTGGCGAGCTGCCATCTCTACTAGGCATCTCAGAACATCGCGAGAGGTTCAGACTTCCAAGGGTCAGATGCTTCGCTTCGCTGGCAGTTGTTGGTTCTTCTCTCAGGCCGTGGATTCAGTCCGAGTGTCCGCTGATATGAGCTCAGCAGGCTAAGTGGCTTCAAACCCTTTCATGGCTGCGATTCCGGCAAGATTGCGCTTGTTGCACGCGAATTTCATGCGATCAGCACATAGGAAAGGTGTCAAGTGTCAAGTAGGGCCACGGCATTAAGTCGGCATTGGTTGCCTCACCGCAGGTAAAAGCCCAAAAACAAACCAGTCGTGCTCGAATTCAACTGCAGCCCACAGAAACGATGTGTGCAACCTGCTGCCAGAGGGCCCTGTATCAAGGACAATCCTGCTCCACCTTCAAAGTCCGCCAAAGCCTGAGGAGCGCTGCCAGCAACACACGAGCCCTTCTGCTTGGCCTACCTCACAAGCAACAGCTCGAATCAGCATCACCTTACAGCCGAACCGGTGTATATTCTGCGCACTTGGAGGCACACATCCGTCGCCGACAGTTGTGTGGCAAGCTTCGAACCCTGGGGAAAAGGCGCTGGAAGGGATGCCAACCTTCATCCACAAAAAACCCACCTTGGTCTTGACGATCTTCCTCGCATGCCCCTGTATGAGAGACAGCGCGGCATCCTGCTCGCACTTTCAACCCCTCCCCGGATCGTGCAGCGGCAGCGGTCAGTTGTTTCGTTCCGGCTCTTTTGGTCTTGACCGTTTCGCTCCGCTACCCGTTCGAACATGCAGCAGCTGATCTGCTTGAACAACCCTGTCGTAAAGGAGAGGGGTCCATTCATGGCACCACGACAAACAGAATCCCATACCAAGAAAGGGGGCAGTGTCGAAGCATCGCTAATTTGGAGCCGATAGATGCTGCTGGCCAGTCCAGCGACTCTCGCTACATGAGAAAGATCGAGGGACTGCCAAGATACAGTCCATGGAATCCCCACAACAAAATCCGGGTGCTCGGTTTCCGTCCGGGACATCGAAGAGTTCTCATGAAGAGACACACCAGTAGAGAAGATCCCAACTCAGACACTTCAGAAGTGATGTCCATTCTGCTGCGTGCAATCCTCCAGTGAGGCATCGGAAGCAGCCGCAACATGGGCCGTGGTAAGGGCGGCAAGCAGTTTCAGCAGCATTCTGCCGGGTATTTCGTCACCTGGAAGCTGAACTTCTGCAGTGCAAGACACTACCTCCTCACGGCTGGCAAGTTCTGAGCCCGTTGCCAGGAAATGTGAAGTGCACGAAGGGTCGTGGTGCCTGTGGGCCTGGGCTCCACGAAGCCATCCCACAATCACAATGTGTGCGCTGGGTCGCTCGCAAAGCCACAGGCGTGGGTGGAGGTTTTCCCGAACCCACGAACCAGCTTATGGCAGCACCAGAACGAAGTCACAGAGCAGCACTGGAGGAATTGGGCTGCTCTACAGGACCAGAGGGATACAGTGAAAGTCAAAGCGTGAAGCAAGCTGCTTTATTGCTGGTAGTCGGTGCTTGAATGGCACATGTGTGGCCAAGTCGTACCGAATCCTCCAGAGTCTCGCGGCCTGATCCAGGCTCAGTCGTCGTCATCAAAGTCTCCTGTCATCATCGCCGTCATCGCACTTGCATAGGCGGAGCCAGTCTTCTGTCGCTTCGCCTAGCACGACGGATGCGACATTCAAAACAGCCATCCTCGCAACGTTCGTAGGCAGACCAACCCAGCACGCCCAGCACGCCTCGCCTGCTCTCCCCCCAAATCACCATACAGGTCGTCCTGGGAATGTAAGCAGCATAAACAAAAGCTTCCATCTCTCTCACACACACAGCTGCCTTTCGTCGCTGGGGCTGTGCATCCAGCAAGATGCAACATGCTGAGCCTATTGCATCCACGGGCGGCTTCTGTGTCGAAGGCCTTGATCTCGATGGAATGTTGCTTCAGTTGCTCACCCTATGCAAGAACAGCAAACTTGCATGCAGGTGCTTACTTCTCGAGCTTTCGCACTCGCCGCTTTGCACTTGCCAGAACACATGGTCTTAGCCAAGCTCGCCGGTGTCATTGGCGTCTGGACCGGAAGGGGTGTCAACCTCACGAGGCAATGCATGCAGCTCTGTCGCTGATGAGGATCGGGGGGATTGTAACGGGCTGCTGCGAATGGCACAGGCTACTGGACATGTTGGTCGACGAAGCCCATGCATGTGGACATGATTGGAGATGATGGTTTCACTACCTCCTCCGTGCACATGGTGTGAGAGTCTAGGGTCGGGCCGATGCGACACCGTGCAAACCGTGGTTCTGTCTTTTGAGCTTTGCAACCGCCTGGGCGTCTCGCCGTTTGTCGTGGGAGACTTCCTCTTCTCTCCGTGCATGTATGCATAACTCTCTTCTTGTTCCTCTTCTGCTTGTTTGCATTCTTTTCGTGCTGTTCTGCAATGCGTGAAATCGCCGCATCCGTCGGCGTGCTGGTCTGCACCCCAGAAGACCTGGTGAACAGCTGTGTTGGCTTTGCAACTGGTGCACACCGATGCACATCGAATTTGCAGGTTGAAACCGTTTGCCTGAAGCGCACATGCATAGGAAGTGTACATCAAGATGCACTGTTGTTCGCAATGTTTCACGGCAAGAACAGAGGCGATTTTCAAGAAAGCATGGTGCAGCAGACCATCTTGTGCGGATGGCGCACATTGCAACGCGAAAGCAGGTGAAACTACCCGGAACCCCATCGATAGGTTTGAGCGACAGCGACGGACGAAGTGATAGCAAAGCCGTCGTACTGACATGCCACGAGTACGCAAATATGGCGAAGCTACCAGTGGCGTGCAATATCGTGCAATTATGTTTATATGTTACTTTGTTAACTGTTCTCACAGCTGGGAACGCCAGAATGGCCACAGCGGCAAGCAGCAGCAGAGTCTAGCTGGGGCCCAGTGGGCCAGGAGATACGAATCTGTGCCACGTCTTTGAGACGCTTCATGTCGCCACACAACGGGACCACGTCACAACCGACATAGAAAATCAACAGCGCGCGGGCACACACGAAACCATCTGATGCAGGCCATGGCCGTGACCCTGATGGCCGATATCATTTCGCGCTAGGAGCTTGTAGCTTTGGGAAGGCTTGAAGGCTGGGGGCATAGTGAGGGTGAAGGGCCAGGCTGGCTAGAGACATGCAAGTCGGTCAGAACCTACAGAATATTGCAAGATGCTACAAGGTTTTTGCGCTCACGCGTGCCCAGACTGCGTAACTGTACCATGGGTCTGCCAATCTGCATCGTGCGGTGGCGGGGGCTGTTGTCTGCTGTGGCCAACCCGATTGCACTCTCCAAAATGATGCAGGCTCTGGAAGGCACGGAAGCGAAGAGGACAAGTCGGACTCCCGAAGATAATCCAAAAAGCTGGACCATGTGATTGAAAGCGCATCGCGCCGGGTCCGTCGCAATCACCATGCAGTACAGGTGACCGGCGCAGGGGACGCCCTTAGCATCCCGGCCCGCCGCCCGCCAGCGAGCGACGACCCTCAATTTTTTGATATGCCAACATCGTGAAACAGACGGGTGGAGCGGGTGCTGAAAATCGTCGTGTGACGCAAAGCCGGCAATAGCTGCCATTGGTTGACGGACATGTCCCCGCGTGCATTACACGACAAGTCCGACAGCCGACGCAACTCCCAAACGCTACGACGAACGGACCTTTCTTTCTGGATGGTAAGATCGCACATCGCGCCGGCTCCCTGTTGGCCCCGGGTACCTCCCGCGGACGAAGGCCGAGCGAGATAGCCAGCGGCGCCATGGCCCAAGAACGCAAGGCTCGAGGGTCAAGAACCAGCCAGTGTTTCCGAGCTTGTCCAGAAGGTCGCTCCCTCCGTAGGCATAATCGCCACCTGGCCGGCTCGACTTTTGACAACCGAAGGGCGGGGAAGGGGCGGCCGGCCTGCCTCGATTCCTGCAGCCGCTGCTGGCATAAGACTGTTCAGAACGTGCCACCACCCAGGTATCGGCGACATGGTGCCCAGCCTCATAGCCAGTAAAGTAAAAAGCGAAGTCCCCATCCGCCTGCACGTGGTGCTTCCTGCGCCACTCACTGACGCGGCTGGCGGCTATGGTTTGCAGCGAGGTCTCCCGCGGCGTAGACCCCCGACATGGTGAATCGCACCACGAGGAGCAAGGCTAACTTTGCGAGCCACGCGTGTGCGCAACATAAGGCTCCAAGTCCTGAAGCGAATCAACAAGTGAAGCGGACCTACCCTGAACAACCCCCGTCTGCAAACTCGCCCGGAAGCGCCGGGAAGGTGCCCAGGGTGTCCACCATGGATCGCCCAGGCCTCCTAGAATGCAGAACCTTTTAACAAGGTGGGTACCTCCCCCTATCCGTGCCGCCAGCCTAGGCCATCTCGCCCTCGGAGCCCGAACTTGATGCATCTCGGTTGCCATAGCCAGCCGGATATTGCAGGTGGTGCACGGTGTTGTCACGTGCCGCAGCACACATAGGCATGAGGCATGACCACCTGCGGTCACGTGTGGCAACCCACTCCATCCACAGCCTCTGCTTCAAAAACGATAGCCGGGCTGCGCCACCTGAGTTCTCCGTGCTGCCACACACGCCCTCATGCTCGTATATGGTCCTTAACAAGGACGCCGGCGCCGTGTCCTCCAAATTCAGTCCCGATCGGGTCGCTGCATCCATGCGGTCCCTGTTGCCTGCCAAGGCTCGACGAGCCTCCATGGGATCCGTGCCCGTAGCTGGCACCACCAAGGTCCTGGACCATGGTCCCAGCAATGGCAACTGAAATCTTCCATGGCCCTGGGTGCACCGAAGGCAGGTGCTGCCCAGGCAATTGTACCTCCGAAGACGAATGCATCCTTGGCCGAAGGCAAATTCATGCAAAGGCATGTCCCGCACGGGGAGGTGGGTGACTTCGAAGACCGAGGACCAAAGAGCCCAAAACTCCTCAACCCGTCCTTCCTCGTTGAGCGCCCACATATACCGCATAAAGTCATAAAGTCCAGCAAATTCTCTGCCGAGAGAATCGGCCTGGAACTGTTCACAACATATGTGTCAGGGACAAAGGGCGAGGAATCCATGCCTAGAACGAGGTACCTCCTCAGCTAAGTGGGGTCCCTCCCCACAAGTCAAAACTCGACTCAAAGCCAGTTTGGGTCAACACCTTGAACCAAAATGCCGCACACAATCACACTTTCCCAGTGGACATGCAGTGAAGACGCTCACCCGGTGCCTGCCTCACACAGCAGTTTTTCAAAAGGGGCCGGCTGGAAGGAACCAGCCAGCAAGAGCAGAGTGCTTGTGAAGCTGTTTACAAAAAGTCCTTCTTTATAGCGAGATGCACCAAGCTCGTCAAAGAAGTACCGGACTTGTCGACATGGGGCAGCGGGCGACGAAAAGAGCACTCTAACACTCTAACGACTCCAACAGAACTCCACGATGATGCTTGGCTGCTTTCATCCTGGGCAGCCGTGCGTGGAGGCCAGCCTGCACAAGAAACGGATCGTGGAGAACAGAGAGAAAGCGAGAGAGCGAGAGAGGGAGAGAGAGAGAGAGAGAAAGAGGGAAAGAGAGAGAGAGCGAGAGCGAGAGAGAGAGAGCGAGAGAGAGAGAGAGAGAGAGAGAGAGAGAGAGCGAGAGCGAGAGTGAGAGACAGAGAGCGAGAGACAGCAAGAAGTTCAGAGACAGAGAGAGAAAGCAAAAAAAACAATAAAAAACAACAACTAATTCGACTGTGACAGAGAAGAGGGGCATGCCTTGGATCTGCCTCATTTCTCGGCTTTGGCAACTTGACCTTCGTCAAACTTAGACACGTTCATTGTGATCATCAAGACTGTCCATCCCGCCAGCCTCCGGGAAGTCCTCAGCTCACACAGCCGACCCGCAATTGAGGCACAGTAGAAATCCGATCCCAACGAAATCGCCGAATCAAGGCTCGGGACTCGGGCACAAGTACAGGAGAGGTGGCAAGCAGATATGTTGCACAATGTTGCGCACTTGCGCAACCCCTTAGCAGTGGCCGTCCTCGTTGATGACTGGCGGTGGCGTTTCGGGAACGTCGGACGCGAGACTGGTACGCTCCAGGCCTGTGCACACAGGGATCTTCCCAGGTTTGCGAGATGCGACAAGCCGTTTGCCTGGGTCAGGAAGGGCAGGCGCCGCAGGAGCCGCAGGAGCCGTAGGAGCCGTAGGAGCCACGGGAGCCGGGTCCGCAGCGACTGCCCTCACAGATGCTGTGCAAGGGCGAATGGATTCCATGTGTCCAGTGGAAGGTGACTTACAGGTGTCATGTGCTTTCCTTTCTGTGCTCCCCAACAGGATACCGGCACAACATGATACACATTATCGGGCAAGCAAGCCTTACTGACCGGATCCATCCCAGTTTCAGAGGCAGCAAATTCTTCTCTTCTTTGCGGAGAACCTCTCGGCACCATGAACCTGCAGATAGCTTTCTTCCACTGGTGCCGAATCCCGCCCTCATAATTTGGCACGATCTCGTGCCTAAGCACGGCTGGGCGACGTGCATTCGCCAGGAGACAAAAGCCTATCTTCCCGCCCTGTGGTTTTCTTCCTGAAAAGGTCCATGTTCGCAAACTCGGACTGCGAGAGATTGGAACAGCGGATCGACTGCATTGGCGGGTGTACGCCGAATCAGGGGAACAGACTCAGAGAACAGAAGGGCCGAATCAGAGAACAAAAGCGTCGAATCAGAGAACGGGAGGGCCGAATCAGAGGAAGGACTCAGAGAATGATTGTTCTCTGATGCTGGCCGTTCTCTGATTCGACGCTTTTGTTCTCTGATTCGACCCTCCCGTTCCCTGATTCGACCCTCCGTTCTCTGATTCGACGTTTTTGCTTCATTGGCCTGCACTGCACTAAGCACAGGAGCATTTCGACTTCCTCGAACTCCGCTTCAGTTCATGTGGGATCAACAGCCTTGTTGTCATGCGCTCTGCTCCTCTCCTGCGGCCTGCCTCTCTCATGCTCGGATTACCATGAAAAACTCTCCTACGTTTTCGGATTCATCCCCTGATGACTGCAGCCCACAAGCGACAAGACAAAACACGTCCTATGTCAGCTACGCCAGGAGAAGAGGCATAGCTACGGTCTAAGGTAAAGGGCTTGCAGTGTTCTGCCACTTGACCATTCCATGCCTTCGGCACTGTCCATCAAACCATACATACGTTCGTGTACGCAGCTTCTGATTGCGATCTCCCTGATACCCCTCTGCAGGCTCGATCTCAAAAATGCATCGCAGCTTTCCACATTGTTGTTGCATTCATCGCTCCTTCTGCCGTCTAACCTCTGCCCGGAGGTGCTAGAGAATGGCAGGCCACACATGGGCAACTTGCTGCTGAGTGAACGAATGATGCTCAATCTTGCCTTGCTGACAGGCTGTCGGGTTGCTGTCGATGCCGATCAGCTCTAGCTTTCCTCTCCTGCCCGGAGGTCATCTTCTACACGACTAATTCGAAAGACGAGTGAGAAGTATCCCGCAAGTGTCCCGTCCCACTCTCCTCAGCACGCTCTCGAAGCCGCTTCCTTTCCTCTTTGCGCTCCTCAAGACACTGTCCTGCCCTCGTGCCCTTGCACTTGCTGCACAACTTGTACATCGAAGTCGGTGCAGCTCCTGCAGCTCATGCCTGATGTATTGGTGATAACGCATGGACATCTGGTTCAGAAAAGCCTGGCATCTGGGCAGCTTAAGCCCTAAGTGGCAGCAGCAGCATGAAAGATGCCGATGTTGCTGGCCTTCTGGTCCTGTGGACATATAAAGACCTGGCAATAGTTCTCGGCAATTTATGTAGATTGGCGTGCAATTTGCAGAATCACGGAAGTGTCCGCATCGACAACCACTAGTTACTAGAGGCCTTGTCATCTTGGTGCAGGTACTGGAGACTTTCGCAGTGGAAACGCTGCCCGAAGGCTTCGTAGCTTCCTCGCGCCATGGCCTGGGCTAGTGCAGCGCGGGCTGACACTAAGCCTGCAAAGACTTGTGACAACCTGCGAGATCTTACTACCTACCAGTATCCGCTGCAAAAATGCTTTTGATTGGGCTGTCATCGCCAAGGCACCTCCTTGCCTGCATCGAGGCACAGCAGGTGAAAGCCTGGCAATGTCCGCACCTGAGAGCGCGAACATGTGGAGCCGAGAAAAGCTCGGCATAGCCAGGGCACGCGATGTGTTCGCTTGATGGGCAGGGCTTTGACCTCGTCGCATGTGGCTTCCAAAAGTGTTGATAAGAGATTCCCCAAATTGGGGACCAAGTGGCTGGGCAGAAGTGCGGCTCGCTTCCTGCCTCCGTCTCCAGGCCACCGACAAGCGCCTCGAAAAGGCAAAAAAGCAAAGGCAAAGACCTTTGCATTCGCCACCTAAAGCCTCTTCCATCCTATATGCATGGCCTCCATCGTCATGGTAGGTTGCACCGTCGCCATGGCTTTATCTGCTCCAATTCTCGATTCGGATGCCTCTAAGCAACAGTAGGCCATTTGTGGCTAATTGTAGACTGCAAGCTGCGGACTAGTGACTGGTGGTTTAAGGAGGTTCAAGATGACGGGGTTCAAGTTGGTGCATGGTCGAGGGCTGTATGGGCTCCCAGCTTCTCTTGACCGAACGTACGCTACATCTGTAGCTCGAGTTCGCGGGGCCAAAGTGAAAGACAAGTGCAGTGAGCTCAGTTTCCGAGGAATCCAAAACATGATTGCTTGTCGATGCTCTGCTAGCCGTGTCTTCGGTTCATGCTTGGTGCTTGCACATGCCCCGACAACAGGCAGGCACCGTCACTCACATTGTGATTGATCTCGTGGACTTGCGAATCCGCAAGCAAGCACCCGGACCGTGACACACTACTACTTTGCACCTCCTTACATATCACATGTAGCACATAACATCCTGAAACACTTCGTGAAACAACCCAAATAAATCATGCTTCAGAAGAAACTGCTCCAAGGCCAGACAGTTCGCTGGCAATATGCCGGCATGAATCTGGCTGATGTTTGCTCTGCCTTGGCAGTGTCGTTGCAACAGTCTTTCATATCGCAAAGCTTCACGTGTCACGAAGCAACACGAGTGCGATGTCCAAACACATAGGAGGTTTAGGCATGCGTTGCCAAGCGACCCGTGCGAACTTCTGTCAAAGTGAAACCGCAACTGCAGCATTACCTGCCTCCTGTGGGACGTGATACATGCACAGCATCGCAACGTACGATTTTCTAGAACCAAGCAGGCAGCAAGCAAAAAACCAGAGAAGTCAACAAGCCACGGAACGAAGAAAGAACCTAACGCCCGCTTCTTCAATGGAGCTTCTGGTGTACAAACGCCTGACCTTGCATGTGTGCACGGGGCTAGTCCTTTTTGACAGACGGGCCATCTGGCTGCAGTTGGAGTACGCTTGGGAGCTTCTCGCTGTTTGCACGCCAATAAAACTGAATCACCACTATACATCACAGTGAGGCACTGCCGCAGGCTGGTGCTGCTACACACTGGACGACGCTTTCGTCTGAGGGAGGCCCCAGCCACAGCAGCGCTTCACATTTTCCGCTTGAACTTGAATCTCGGAGGCGGAGGAGGGCTGTTGTAGGGCCACCAGTCCGCGACCTGGCAGAGCCAAGCGGGCGACTTGGCTGGAGGATGCTGGATATGCTGCCTGCTTCGCGCAGACGATCGGCTGCATCTCTTGCCGACTCGTAGGGCACCGCCATGCCTCTTCTTTTGCAGAAGAGGCCACAGGAGTTCAAGTTCCAAGTGCTCAGCTCTCCCGGCCTGCGCCCGCCATTCCTCGCTGCAAGCGAATGCAACATCCTTAAGCATCCACTTTCAGCTGGGGTCCCGACTCCTCTACGGGAGTGCGTATCGTTGTGATTCCTCAGCTTTCGCCGTTCCGCGGAAATTCGAATTGATCAACGTCTGTAAGATGCGGTCGACATCCATGGCTGCCCAAGTGAAGATTTGCCGTTGGTAGTAAAAGTCTGCCCACCTTGGTCAAGGCTCAAGAGCGGCCTAGTTTGCACGGAACTAAAAGGACAAGAAGTGACTACAAGCTTCCCAAGCTTGCGACGTGGTCGGAAACAGAGTGCGGTTTTCGCCTGCAATTCTGGGAGTCCTCTCTGGTACCCGTTAAGAGAGCTCGCACAAGCCTCCATTGCCACAGGCAAGTCCATGCCGGCCATTACCGACGGAGCCTCGGGAAAATGAATGGCTTCAAGCTTTTGGGACTTGCATGACCTCTTCAACGGATTGAGCTTCAGATGTCACTGAGGAGTTGTCCCAGGGTTTTTGCTGTTGCCTCCATGGAACGCTCCTAGGAGTCGTGCGGAGGAGCTTGAGGGACCAACAGCTTGAATCCCGCACTTCGGCGAAGGCGTGGCCTCTTCGAGGAGCTCGACAGCTTTGTCAAGCGAGCTTGGCTTGTTGCCGACGCTGCGCTGTTTCCTGGCCCAGACGCGGTCGCTGCATCGCTGCAAGGCCTATGGCTCAGCTCAATTCTCGCATTCGTTCAGCCAGACCCTGCCTTGACTCATGGGAGTGGATGTTTCCTGCCACATGACCAGACAGGGGCGAACCACTCTGCGATGTTACACATGTCAGGCAAGACCCTCGCAGTTCGCTGCTCACTGACCTGGTTCACCTCGGCCAGATCGCATGAACTTTTGACTTCACCAAGTGCAATGCCACATCTAAAGGGGGACTCAGAAGTCCAGACCAAGACTTGCGACTCAGCCTTTTGCACTGATGGATCGGTGATACAGCCCTGTGCTCACACCTCCAGGAAACATCAGCTCACCGCTCTTTTGTAATACCCTGTGCCCTCGTTCGATCTTCAGCCTGATGGAGCCGATGAAAACGGGATGGCCGTGGAGTTTGCAGACTTTGCCTTGAGGTGTGCAGGTATGCATGCTACTGGCGCCATCTTGCGCCGGTGATGAAACGACCTACAAGTTTGTCAGTTCGCGTCCTCCTGCTTGCTGGCCACAACATAGGCCCACTCCTCTGCGGTTGGTGTCTGGCTTGGTGCTGTTGGCTTCACGGCCGAGGTGTGCCTCATCAGTGATGCTCAGATCTTTGTACCTCAGCCGGTGAACCGAAACGTTCCAGAAGTGGAAACAAAGTCGAGCATTGGCTTCCCGCGTTGCATAGTCATTGACCTTGCTAGCCCGAAGGACGATGCTCCAACACATGCTCGGTTCGGTCACTGTGTCCCCTGCACTGCCACTCCAAGGATCTGCATTTGTGAAATGGAGAAAGAGCAGCGTTGCCTGCAAAGATCCCACACAAGTGCCTAACAGCACTCTTGCTCCGACTCCGACCTCCTTTTCGCTCATCATTTCGAGCTTGGAAGCGCAGATCTGCACGAAGGCTCTGCGAGATATCCTGCAAGTCGCTCGACACAACGGGCCTCAAGTCGCCTGAGTGATCTGCTGCCCTCCCTATCTGACACAGAGCCAGCTCAGCTGAAATTCACCGGCTGCATCAGGCGCAATTCATCGCACGGTATGCTTCCAAAGCTAGCTATTGCTGGGTTAGCTTTGCAAAAACTTCTAAGACTACCATGGTTTTTTGTGTTCCCACTGTTGATCACTTCTTCTGCTATGCCACACACTGCGGCACGCCCCCCAGTGCATGGGCACCCAGCAGTACTTGCGTGACTACAGATCACTAGAGCAGCTGTGTCTGCTTGGCACGCTGGTCAGCAGGTCAAAGGCGGAGCGTTGCAGTGCAGATAGTGCAGCACCGACTCCGTGAGGTGCTAAAGCGGCCCTCAAAACCTGTAATGATGCTGACCGTGCTGGGAGGCTCGGCATCATTGTGCCATTTGATGCCGTTTGCTTCACTGTCTTTGCTCACTGGTGGTTTGACAAAAACCACGCTATCCCGAAAGAGGACCTGAACCCTTGACTGCGCCAGGAAGCGACCCGTAACCATAAACCCTGGCCCATTCATCAGCCCGAATCCTGGAACCGGCTTTAAAACCCAAGCCCACAACCCGTGCCAGAACCCTAAACTGCGAACCCCTTAAACCACACACAAAAAGAAGCTGCAAAGCCCCGCACCGTGAACAAATCCTAATTGACCCCGCACACACCGTGCACAAAGGAACCCCTCTGTACCCAGCTGCAACCCAGCCCACAAGCGATGCAACCACCATAACTAATTACCATAACCCCTGAACGCTTTATTCCAGCCAGAAGCCGCACACACACACACACACACACACAAAAAAAAAAATCACAAAGCGTACAGAGGCAAAGCCTTAAACAGTCATTCCAAAGCCCCGCGCACACCTTGCACCAACCTGACCCTCATGCCCTCATGCTCATACCCTAAGCTCTAAGCCTCGCGCAAAGGGCAGGAATCGACTATCAACCCTTTATGCCTTTAAACCCTGGCCCGCGTATATGCGCGGAGCCCTAAAACCTTTGGGTGCCGCACGCAGGGATACCCGGAAATCCCAATGACAAACCCGAAGTTTTGAATGCCCAAATTGTGTAACAAACCTGAACCGCCTTTATCCCCAAGACCCTAATCACCCCTAATCGATGCACGAACTGTGCACGCGTGAACGGATATCGTCATCGTCGTGTCGTAGCGCTTTCCCGTGATTGCGCCCACATCCCGAACATGAGACGATATCGTCTTCTCGGATTTGCGTCACTTTTCCGGACTCTCTGCAGCTTGACTGCATCATACCGTATCCCATCTAGGCGTTCAAGCACGGGCCTAGGCGGTCAGAAGGCAACATGAAGGATCATGGGCAAACGAAGCTCACCTTCGAGCAGTCTGGGATTCCTGGCTTGGCACTGCGGGTTCCTTCCCTCTTGTGAAAAGCTCGTGGGAGATGCCTCGCCAGAAGCTGAGGAAATTTCAATTGGCTTCATGAGCTTGGGCAAACCACCCCGTTCACAATAGCGTCCGCGTGTGTCCACACGCAGGGCACAGGCGCTTGATCATTTGAGATTACATTCCGTATTGGAATTCGTAGTATGGTGTGCCGTATTCCTCCAGCTTCTCAGGCCTGGCTCTTTCTGCTGCGGGTGGGGCATTTCCTCATCCCAGTTGTACGCCGCCTGTTGCCGTCCCGGGCACCGAACCCTCCAGCAGCCAAGACTGTGGCCATTCTCTGCCAGGCGATGGGAAGCGAGGAAAGATTCAAAATTGGCTGGGGCGGGCAGGTGTTGCAATGCTCCGTTCTGTTGAGAATCGATCATACAGTTCTCTCCTCAGCCGGCATCGAGACTCACTCCTTGCTTCATAAAACAGTCAACCCGTCGCCAGTTCCCACACGCACTGTCTCACAGTCTAGCACATTGTCTACGTCCTGCATGTTCGCCGAAGCCACGCGAAGCCACACCTTCCCACCTTGCTTGCGGCCTTCTGCTAAGCCGTCACAACGCAAACTAGCTAGCCGAAGACCTTTACGTGATTGCTTGCCTAAGGAAACAACTTCGATGCTTCCTTTCCGGATCTTGTCGCCGGCACTGGCATACATCGTCGGAACGAGTCCGAACCACCAGTGTGTTGAGCACTTCTCTCAAAGACCGTCGACACGGGAAGTTGAAGGGCGTGAAGCGGTGTGGCCAGGTCCGAGCCTCGCACATGTCCAGCCCTGAAAACCAATCAGGCTTCTCTGTCAGGGCACATACCGCGCAGGTCCGTGCATTTCGGCGCGTAAAGACACGTCTGGGAAATCAGAAACACTACCTCCGAAATGCAGGAAGACATCGACATGCGAGTCCTACCGGTCTCTGGGTCGGCTCCGAACTCGAAGAGTCCGGCCCTGCAGAGAAAACGACATAGCATCTCCTTGATCCTCCTTGTCTTGCATTTCTACAGCAGCTCAGGTCTCGGCGCCATGGATCCGAAAGTGGAGACCACCTTCAACCGGAACCTGCGCCCAAATCGACGAACCACGCACGAGTCCCTGCTTACGACCGGACTCCGGCCTTTGGTAGATCTGAAACTCGTCGAGAGTGTTGGAGTCACTGCTTGAGGCCTCAGGTGCAGTGGTGAAGGCCACTCTCCCAATGGAGGGAACGTGCAAGAAGGCGTCAAGAATGCTCCTCACATCCTGGACAATTTAATTTAAGAGACAATGACTTCTTGCAGCAGGCGCACGCCGTTTTCAGAGTGCAAATTGCCGTTATGTTGGCTGTTCCACCTTCTTGAATTTAATACGTAGCAGGGTATGGTTGTCCGTATCCGCTGAGAAACTCAGCTGCTTGGTAACGCCACGCATGTTTGCTCGGTTCGCTGCACGGCTTGGTGGGGTTTTGTTCCGACGACCATCGCCAGAACTCCTCTCGCTCTCAACCTCGCAAAGCAGAACACTATCTCCGACACGTAGCAGTGCTTCGACTGGCCTCCATGCGCGGCCGCACTCAGTCGTCGGGAGACTGGAGAGCCAGTGCCATAGCTTTGGCCAAGCGCCCCTACAGATCACCGAAAAGCAAATTCACTGAAGACACACGTTAAGGACTGTCATGGACTGTCGCAGTCATCCTACCGACGTCGGGTTGAACATGACTCGATCCAAAACACTGCACTGGACTGCTCGCAGTAGGTTTTCCCGGGTGCACGCGCCCGCGCATGTTGGCTTGCTGCCTCCTGCCTGAAGAATGAATTATATCATATATTTGTGTAGTTGGCACCTATCAACCTATTACCTGAGCAGGTGTAAGCGATGCTACGACAGGGCAAGGAGTGCAGGCCAGAGAACTCCGTCCACATGATTTGTGTATCCAACGTTTCTGACGGCGACTTCGATCTACAACGACAGCAACAACCAGACAAACCTTGTTGCAGCTACTCCTCTCCCATCCTCCCCCGCCCTGCAGAGGGACAGACAGGCTCGGGATCATGTCGGATCCGGAGTGGGTTTTCGCTGCCGGTATGAGGTACGAAGCAAGGTAACTGCGCGAGATTTCTGTGCTAGCCGAAGGACCCAACTAGAGTGCACACGAAAATGCGCAAGGCAGTCTGCTCCAGGGCGGAGGTTGAGAGATCTGCCCAGCAGCAGAATGGTCGAGCATGGTGCACGGCAAAGCAAGTTTGGAGCGTGCTGGCGTCAACATCGCTTCACCTAAACTTTGAGGGTGAAACGCTGCGGTTTTTGGCTTTTGGCCAGCCTCAAACAAGGGCGGCCAGCTCAAGCGGCAGGGGGCTTGCAGGCACTGCCATGCAGCCTCCCCCGAAAAGCTTCCGTCTGTGCCGTAGAGAACGGATTGCTTGCTTGGCGCTTACATTCTGCTAGAGTCTGCTAGAGTGACGTGTTCTCCTTGAAGCTTCAGTCGCCTGATGATCCTGATGTGCCTGTCACATAGATGAAAAATGCCAAGCTCACCTCAGATGGCCATGCTTACGTCGTTGGATGAACAGACCGAATCCTCTTCTGCTTGGTCCCGTGCACCGGCCAGCACAGGTACCTCTGACTTATCGGCTGGTGCGTCTCGACGCGGATTTGCTGCTGATGGCTGTCTCAGAGATTTTGTGGGGCACGGCAATGCGCAAGCACAGCTGTCCACGGCCTGCAGCAAGTGAAGTCGCCTTCGAGGGCAGCCACGAGAAGCTCAGAACCTCAAGCTGCAAGCACCGCGAATCGTCCGGTCCTCCTCTTGCCCAGCAGAAACCATCGGCTCCCTCGCAGAGTCGCCTCAAGGCAGTGATGTGAAGAGAGGCCTGAGGGGCCTAGGACCTAGGAATCGGCCTTGGCCCTGCAGCATTGCCCATGCCCACGACAGATCCTGCACCGTCTTAGCCCGCCATCATGCACAATCCATGAGAATCCATCACAACGAGGCACTTCGGCCGGCCGCGGCCTGGGGCGTGTCGATGAGGCGGTCGACGTAACCAGTCCGCATTGGTGCACGGTAGCCTTCGGCTTCCGAGTCCTGAACCAGCCCTAAACTGACGCCCTGCATCTTTCGCTCGCATTCGCTCGCAAGTCAGCGCACCTCAAGCTGCTGGTAATGTGCCAACTCGGCATCTTCTGCCTGGTGCCGAGGGTGCCGAGTGGCGATGCAAAGCCAACAAAAGGTCTCTTTGGGCCGCCAGGAGCCGAACCATCGAGTTGGCATCGGCAGCCGGACCTTCACAGCGGCAGAAATCCGAACGCCTTTTCAATGTCCTGCAGACGCTGCCTCGGAACTCCTGGAGTGGGTGACTTCCTGCTCTAGGCTTCTGCTTTTCTTAGGCTAGGTGACCCGGCAAGGAACAGCTTGCCTCCAGGGTTCAGGTGTGCTGCAAGTTGCCGAGAATATTCCTGCAACTTCCAACCCAGCATGTCCCATTCGAGGGCTCTTGCCGGATCTCCTCATCAGCCTCCAGTTGTCTCAGTCGCGCCTGGCAAATGCAGATTGGCACCACGGATGTGAGCGGCATGCAGCAGACACTATCGACACCAGCAACACTTGAATCAACATGATATCCGAAAAACTCATTCCAGCTGCATCAGTTGCAGACAGCACTTCAGTGGCCTCTTCTTCCTCTTTGGCAAACTGTTCTGCCTCCAGAGTGTGGCAACGCGTAACATCCGGTCCGTCCTGAATTCCTGTACCCTCCACAGCTTGGGCACAGGCGAGCACGGCATCCTGCTCCTCCTGTCAGCCGGATCTACTCCAAGCATCCAAGCAACGCACTTGCTTTTGAGATCCTGGAGCGTGGGCAACATTCCTTTTGCGACGAGTCCCGTGCAAACTCTTTCGCAAACATTTGCCACAAAGACTCTTTCGTTTCGCCCCTCAGAAGCCTTTCACTGTCACTAAGCCTTTGTCAGCAATTTTGCCTCCGAGACTCGAAAGCCTTGGGCGGTGGCTACGCGATCCTGCAATTTCTGGTTAGGCCTTGCAGACCCTGCTAGGGTTGAAGTGCTCCAATTCACCAGTTATATCCAGTTGTGCAAGTGACTGAGGCGAGAGATCCTTTGGGCGACGCAACAATTCACGAAGAGGCATTACTGCTCCGCTGAGTAGAACTGCCCTGGCGCGTGCCGCATGCAAAGCCCTTGCTGCAATGCAAGCTGGCCTGTTGCAACAGCTCCTGTTTTCGCTGTTCTTCTGCAGCTTTCTCCTCCCGCTCGCGAAACCTCCCCAGGACAGATCTGATATTGGTTTCCTGCTGGTGACTAGTGTGGACACTGAAATAAGAGAATGCCACCGACAGGAATGAAGTCTGCAAGCTCAAACTTCGGCACCCCCTGAACATCATGAAGACTTGTTTGCCCTAAAGCTGCTGCCTCTGATGGTGTCGTTGCCGAACGTCTGCCAACTCTTGCAGGGGCTGAGCCTTGGAAAGACAATTGCATTTTCCTCGTTTGCTACCTCAGTCTGTCCAGGGCACGTCATCCGCTTTGGCGTCCGGAGGTCCTGGCCCGGACATGTGGGCCGGACCTCGGTCAAAGACTACGTCCCACACCGCTTCATGGTGCGGAATGGGGCCTGGGGTGCTTGCGTCCAGTCAGGCTAGTCCCGGACAGGGAGCTACAGCTTCCGAGAACCGTCACGCATCAAGCAAAGAGAAGCAATTCACGGATCAACCGGGAGGATGACCACATGCATGCGCAAGATTGTGCGAAAGATTAGCGAGCCCTCACTGTGATGAGATGAGGACATTGCCTCGCGCGGCTTAACAGCACTTTGGCTCAGCCGCGAGATAGACGACGGCAACATGGCTGCGAAAGCTGACGGTTCCTTCATATCGCGTAGACTCCTACCACTCGCCAACAGGCAGGCGCAGCCCGGTCAGTCACCAGCAAGGTATGCTTCGAAGTCGGAGAAGGTCACAACTCCAGACTGGCACGTTCAGAGCAGATCGCTTGAAGCAAACCCCACATTCGGCCACCTTGGAACGATCCATGTCGTGGAAGAGCTCATGCGCACGGGATGCAATCGGCCGACAGGTCTCCACACACCTCGAGAAAGTGCAGCTGTTCGAGCCTGAGACCCTGACAGAGTACGCTGAAGTGAGCAAGCAGGCTGCGGACACTTCATGAAACGATCGCAGGTCCAGGAAGCCGTTGTCGTGCTTGTCCAAGGCAGAAAACCTAGTGCGCAGCAGAGTGGGAAAGGACTCTGGTGGTGTCGAACCAAGTCATCTGAGCATTTCAGTCTATGGCAGTCTCAGCGCGCGGTCGCGGTCGCCATAAATCCGCCTACAACGGCGCATATGTCTCTGAATCGAAGCACAGACATGCTCGCGCCTGCGTTCCGCCACTAACGCTAGAAAGGCCTGCCCGATGCAGAATACGAACACGACGAGGCTGCGACTGCAAAGAACCGAACCTCCAGAAGGATGCCCTGCGCTTCCGGCCTCCCGCTTTTCCCTGCTCTTTTTACATTTCTGGGTTAGTTGAGTCCCTGACCTGCAGTACTGGGTCATTAAGTCACGCAAATCCTGCCCGCAGACTGCACTTGCACCATGAAAACCGCTTTGGACAAAAGAGCTGTCCTGCTTCTTGAACTTCGTGCCGAATACCGCCCAGACGGCGCAGCCTAGATGTCGCAAGTGGCAGACGCTTTCACAAAAACGACCTGAGGATCCTGCTGAGGTCATCAATGTCCAGGCAAGACTTCCCATCTGCAGAGAAATCTCGAGACTCGCGTAGGCTGCCTAGGCTTAAGGCTAAGTCGCGCCTGAGAACCTCTCGAAGGCCGCTCTCGGATCCATGTGGGAGCGTCAAAGGCCTCCTACTGTGTCCTCCAGAAAATGTATACACTGTCGGTTTCAGCTTTAGGGCAGTGATCAGCACTCCAGCGTGCTGGTATCCAGGTAGGAGACTGCATTGCTTACAAGCAGAGATCAGGCTTGCCCATGACAACTCAGGTTGCGTATCGCATTGCAGAACTACACGTTTGGTGTTCCTGCACATTGAATCGCAACGCAACCCGAGAGAGAAACAGCTGCCATACGGCGAAAACAAGAATGTCGTGTTCAGCAACAGAAGCTGCTTACAACAAGCGATCCAACGGGACTGCACACCCAGCTGCATACCCTTAGTATCCCAGAGTGGTCGCACCTACCATGTAGATTGTCGGCTGACGGCAGTCGCAAGCTGTCGGTAAAGATCCACTGCCGTCCGTGACCCAAACATCAGTGGCAACGACGAGTCAGAAATACATGTCACATGTCACAATGACTCACCTCCATGGTTTTAAACGAACACTGCTCGATGCTCATGCTCGCTTAAGGATGCTTCTGCAGAGCTGCAAGGCGGCATCTGTCAGCAGGCGGAGAACCGAGCATACATGTTGGAACGGACCAGGACAAGGAATGACACGAGTTCGTTCAGGAGATGCTTATCTATGTGAAGTAGAGTAGTAGAGTAGCATTACTTTGCGGTGACGGGAAAAACGAGAGGACAACCCAAGGTGGGCACGTGACGGCAGCAAACTTACATAGAAACAAAGGCAGGCATGCATGTACCTCTGCAATCGGGCCACTCTATGTTTTGCGCTCTATGGACATTGCAATCACCCATGCCAGCCACGCCAAGCGCTTCTTGAACCAATCGAATTGGGCCTGCAAACAGAATCTCCCAAAATGCATGACCAGCTTGCGACCTATCAGGCTATCAGGACCCTGTCATGTCCTTGTCAGGTCCGCGCGCCTACACTAAACAGAGGCACATCGGCACGTCTACCATGTAGCGACACCAATGCTGCTGCGGTCCTTGGCGACTGCAGTCTTTCCATCGCTTGGAAATAGGCACCAGAAGTCACGTTGCTTCTCGACAGCGTCGAGGGACGTTAGAGCTAAGTCTTCCTGGCAAGCACAAATCAAGAGCTTTGGGATTCCAAGTGTGTCTGGTGGCCTCACGCTTCGCCCATCGCTGATAAAATTCCAATTTCCAGGTCCAGGCTGCAAAGTGTCTTCGCGTCAGCCTCCAAAGTGACAGGCGACAGGGATGGCAGGGATTTCTCGACGGGCCTGAAGCTCCGCTGGTTTTCAGCGCAGCGAAGGGCATGGAAGAGCTTCGCAGCTCTGTATGCACACCGCCGAGACAGCCAGCCTGGCTGAGAGCCCGCCCCGAGACTCATCGCTGCCCGGCAAAAGTCAGGAACCTTGGGCAGCCTTTGCAATGACACCTGCAGCTTGCTGCCTGTCCAAGGCATGACCACATGGCACCACCGCGATCGCATGCAGCAAAGAATGGCTCGTAGAGGCAGGGAGGGGAGAGCGAGAGAGAGCAAGAGAAAGGAAGCGAGAGGGAGGAGAAGGAGAGGGAGAGGAACACGGAAAGGGAGCGAGAGCGAGAGCGAGCGAGCCAGCGAGCGAGGGAGGGACGGAGGGAGGGGGGAGAGGGAGTGAGCTGTAGAGCTGCAGTGGGACGGGAGGGCTAAAGCCTCGCGACTCCGGAGCGCCAGTGATGTAGGCTTTGCCGTATTTGTGCCGCAAGGCAGCAGACGAGCGAAGTGGCCAGAACCTGAGACGACTGTCTCCGTTTTCAGTCTCTCGCAGGCTTTGCCCGCCCCCGTCTGTTCTCTGGGACTCCTGGGACTCCTGGGACTCTGGGGCGCCTGCTTTGCCGGCCTTCAGCTTGCTGCGTCTTCGGCGCTGCTGAAATCCGCGGTAGGCGCGCTGCAAGCGCTTCGCCATTAGCTGCCGCAGCTCCTACACAGTGTCTGATCATGTGCAAACTGAAGTTTTCTGTCGGGCATCTTGCATTAAGCCTCCTGTTCCTCTCTTTGGTCAGTAGCAGCAGGTGGGCTATCTTCGAGTCGAGATCTATCACAGTTTTTCTTGGGTTCCTGGCAACGGCACTGCAGACACAACTTCCCTATGCCTGGATGGCAGGCACCTGGATTTGTCGTCGGAGCACCCTGTCGCAAGCGACCACTGCCTCGATGCGACGGTCGCACGGGCGGATACGGGCGGCCATGGGCAGCACACGAAGAGCTCATCCCATCTCCGCTCCTTGGCCGAGGCGAGGCCACATTCGCGGCAGAGAGCCGCCAACTCCTCGACCTGGGCACCCGACGACATGACGACAAGTTTGATAAGCATTCTGGCTTGAACTCATGGCAGGCCTGCTTCGAGCTTGCGCACTTTCCCGGCACATGAAGGGGATGCCAGCGCCTGCAACACTTGCGAAAAGAAGCAGCCGCAAAGGGCTCGATGCAAGAAGTCACGGTGCTGTGCCTCTGCAGCTCAGTCAAGTGCTGTAGCACCGCCTCGGGAATCGCAACTTGGGTCCATCTCAGAGAGACTTGCCCGAAGGCCTCGATGTAGTGCTTGAAGCTATCCCGGACAAGCACGATGGGATCTCCCTGTCGCAGCGAGCGGGGGAAGTGAGGGAGGAACCAAATGACCCCCCACTTCCCCCCACTCCCAAGTCTTTATCACTCTCAGTGTCACTCTCCACTCTCCCCTCTCTCGGAGCGCGCCGGGCCATGCGCCGTGGCCATGGCCATGCCTCGATTCCCCGCTTGAGCGACGAGGCAGCGAGGCAGCGAGGCAGCGAGCACAAGGGTCTCTGCCATGTGCCTTGGCCTTGGGCACGACGTCACATCGCTCACCACCTTTTCGCACCTGTCGCTAGACGAGGCTCACGATCTCGCGCCTCTATCATGTCTCTTACCGCATCGCATCCTCATCCACACCACGTCGGAGTCCAGCAGGAAAGAGCCGCCACTTTACGTTGAGCTGCTCAAAGTTGTCGGCCGTGCGAGTCGCCTAGTCGTAGCTTGCCGGGACCGTACCTTGATTCCCGAAGCCAAGACACTCCGGGCCCTTGAACAATCGCTACACCTCGTTCGTGTCCTGCGCGATCCGGGTCAAAGCAGACCTCTACTCCCCAGAATGTCCACCCAGAGCGATGTGTCCTTGAACTGAGTGCACTGCACGGTGGGCGTCAAGATGCGAGCGCCAAGGGACTGTAGAAGCCGGCTTTAGACCTCATTGCATTCTAGTCATCATCAACCATCTGAAGCAGCGTTCCCGGCCATCGTTTCTCGATTTCCGACAAGTCCTTGCTCGGAAGCTTCATTCGGATGACTTTCTGGAGGTCCTTATGTGGAGCCGCCAGCTCCCAAAGAGTAAGCGGCGGCTTGGTGTCCGGAACTATGGTCAGAATGGCCCCATGTGCAGCAACCATTGACTTTGTCGCGTGGCGCAGGTTAAGTCGAACAGCGAGACCCAGAGGCGTCCAGCCATCCTTCCGCTTCACGTTGGGGTCCGAGTGTTTCTCTAGGAGAGCACGTATGAACTCGTTCTTCACACGTGCTGGAGCCTTTTCCACTGCCAGACTCAGCGCTGTGGATCCGTCGTTGCGTACCTCCTTGGTAGCTGGTCCATGCACATCCAGTACTTTGTGAAGCATCTCACTGGTAGTCTTGTACACTGCAAGATGGACACACGTTTCCCCGGAGCCTTTCGCCGGGAGTGTCAGGCTCGCCCTGTAAGAAATAAGCAGCTCCACCAACTCCATATTCCCAGTGGATACTGCCATCAACAGCGGAGTCCAACCAGTACCAGCATGATATGTATCTGGGTCGCCCTTGCTTTCCAACCAAGTCCGCGCAGCCGTCACAGAGCCCCCCAACATGTCACGCAAGATATCGCCCTTCAGATCCTTGTACTCATCGCCCATGTGGCAAATGGTGTCGCGAGTGTCGGCAGCGAACTCCGAGAATTGAGGACCATGCTTCTTTGCTTTCACTGCTCCTGCGGAAGAGGCCTTACCATCGGTCACTGCCTGCAGGAGTGCCTCACGGCGACCTTGGTGTGCAAAAGGCTTGCCTGCAACAGAAGAAACTCGAAACCCTAAACCCTACAGGAAACCTACCTGACACCAGCTTGGCAGCGAGAAGATCGCGTCTCCTCATCATCCAAGCTTCGCAGATGCGCACGAGCTTGAGATAAGTCGTCGGTCAGTCGCTGGTGGATATTGCTAAGCCGCTTAATTCTCTCTGGATCGAGATCAAAGAAGGCCAGCGGTCCACCGGTGTCCGCCTTGGAAAGTCGTTTCTGGAAGAAAAGAGATCATGCAAAGCCTCCTAGTGGAATTTGTTTGTGAGTGTGCATTCCTGGCGTGCGCGAGAGCCTTCGTGCTGAATGGAAACGTCGGGCGAGGGGACAGTTTCAAGCCCCTGCATGCTGCCCTGCAGAAAAATCATCGTGCGGTGACTGAAGCAGGCTGCAACTGCCGTCAGAGGGCAGAGGCTTTGCGTTGCTTGCGCTCGCAGCGCTGCAATTCCTTCTCCAGGAATGCGATTCGCTCCTGAAAAATACGACTTGCCCTCATTAAATACACAGCATTGAATACACAGCATGCCACCCGTCGTTCTTGAAATCGCTGTCCACTTCCGGCATATGTTGGACTGTACGGCACAAGGTCCTCCACCATTTTCTTCTCTTGATCGTCCTGCGAACAGGGGCTATGAGGCTATGAGTCATGCCTTCCATCTTGGAGGTACATCTCGACAGCTCGGGAAAGTGTCAGAGCCAGACCTCGCCGTCGTGAGTTGGAACGGATCCGGCTGATGTTATCGAACTTCGCCTTGATTACAGGGGACAACTTCAGCTGACAGAACCAAGACCAGCTGATGCTCGCGTGAATCTGTCTGGTACCCACCTGGAAGTACCATCATTTTCAGCTTTCGCCTTTGGCGCAGTAGCACCAACGGGCACTGTCCCGAGCGGGAATTCAAACTTTCCAAATGTGCACGTACCCGCAAGGGAAAGGTTTCTTACAGTACCCCCTGCACCTGCTTGTCCTGCAACACGTCGCCAGTTTCGGGATCAACGAGACCATCCAAAAGACCCAGTACTTTCACCTCGCAAGCTCAGATACTGCCAGCAGTCGCGCTTCGGATACCCACTGCTTGCACCCACCTCTGCCAAGAGCTTTTCTTGTCGCTTCCTGCTGTTCTTGGAGCTGTCACCAATGAAGCCAAGCCAGCGCAATTTGGAATCCTCACCGGTGGTGCTCGTCCCTGTCGACAAGCCTTGAGCTGTCACCGGCACAGGTAACACGGCCAATGGCAACCAAACAAAGCCCCAAGCGTTTCTGCATATCACCCAAAAGCATTGAACTATCAAGCATCTGAGACTACTGCAGCTAAGATGCTTCGGAAGTCATCATCGTCCACGCTTCCAGGCGCTGCAACAAAGACAGTGGATTTCCACTGCCTGAAACAGACACACACACACACAGAAGAAGAAGCACTTTAGGCAAGACCCGGCATGGATTCGATTAGGGCCTATGACCAGGCAAGCAGGAACGCATTCTCTACTGCAAGGCCTGTTGCTCAGAATCCTGTCCTCTGGCACGTGTAAAGCAATGCAGTAGGAGACGCGGCTCAGAGGCAGCACGCGTCCTAGGTCAACAACTTGCCACACTCCTGCCCAACCCTCATCGTCTCGCGCGCTTGAAATCGGTTCGGAAGGCTGAGTCGGATATTGAAGCGGGGTGGGATGCATTGAATGTAGCCCAACATGAGAAACAATAAGTACAGACAGCATCATACACCAGTTTTCAAAAAAGCCTACACTCTGCTGACGGCATCGCATCGGTAACCTGCAGCCAATGTTTCCATGTCCATCGGGAAGCCTGCAGGCCGCCCTGCACAGCTTCTCACGGTCTGTGAAGATGTCGGGAGGGTCTTTGATCCTGATAAGGCCAGCGACCAGCTCAGATCCCCATACCACCTGTGCGCTTGATAAAGAAACTAGCTCTTTTCAGGCAAAAGTCGCAACAAAAGCGTCGTCAGGTATGTCTTCACCATGCGCTTCGAGTCCTTGAACATCTTCCACTAACCTCCCATTCAAGACGAGCCCCGGCAAATGAAGCATGGGCACATCACGAGGGGAGGTGCAGGCCCCGCACCTGTCCCAGAGTTCCTCGGCGAAGTCGTGAGCCGCAGGAAAGTCGCTGGTCCCGGTGTCAAACCGAGCCACAATCCTGTTGAAGCCAGAACCGGTGGTGTAGTGATAGACCGTGACCTCAGCTCGAAGATATCGAAGGCAGTCGAGGCATGCTGTCGCTGAGGCGATGACGAGCCGACGGTAGGCCATCTGCCCTTCAAGAGCTTCAAAGAAGGGCAGCAGGTTGAAGCGGACAGGCCAAAGGACCACGCCAGTTCGAAGATGCTTCAGGAAAGGAACATGTTCTGACCAGGCCGCGACTTCGTAACCTGCAGGTGGCATCTTCTTCGGCTGCAGGACCTCTCCGAGGTGGAGCCCAGAGTCAAACCAATGCTCCAGGTTCAACGCTTTCTCCGTCGCATCCTCCATGGCAAGGTCCTGCCCGAGGGGAGCCACTCCTTCAAACTTCTTACACTCGTTGTTCTTCCTTTCTATGTCCTGCTTCTGAGCTGCACCTTTTGCGTGCTTTGCAATCGGCGAAATTTGCTGTCGAGAGCGCGGCTGAAAATTCTGTGCCGAGTTCACCATCCTCTGCATCCTCGCCAAGGGTGTGCAAAGCTGATGACTAGTCTGAAGTTGATGTCCTGAGGCTTTCCAGGTATGCCGTGGACCCCAGGGCATTCTTTGTGTCGGCTTCCTCGGGATCTTCGCCATCACCAACCTGGAATCAGCAAAACGCAATCTTGGGGCGGTCTGGCCAAACAGCCGCAAGCGTCTTTGCTTTTCTCTTGGCCTCGAAGCGAACCCGCTCAAAGTTGCGGTGTCTCTCCCAGCGTTCCGCCCGTCTCTCCGCCCGCGTCTTTGCATGGGAGGTCTTTGCGCCCTTCCGACCCAGAAGAGACCAGAAAGACCGAGCCTGGCTCCAGACGCCACGGATCCAAAAGAGGCTTCGATTCGCACAGGCATGTCAACCTTCATTGCACTCCAAGGATCGCGCCTTTTCAGTAGGCTGCGGGCTGTCCTGGCGCAGACACACAAATTGAAAAATGTCAAAACGCGCTCTGCCAACTCCGACCCCGCGCGATTCTGTCATCATGGTGTATGCTCCGGGCTCCGGGGGGGCTACCTTTGACGCCTTCGTCCGACGGGTTTCAGGCTTGCGAGTCGGCATCGATTGCACAAATTCCGCAACTCATGGCTTCAAAGGCCAATAGCAGAAGCCAGAACTGCCAGAACTGCCAAAAACGTCGTTAAGGACGCAGCTCTGTTCTCTGCCTGGCCTGGCGCTGCAGTGCGTTGCGCCGTGCGGCCGTCAGCGGCGACTCCTCGACTGGGACGTCCTCGCTTTTCTCTCGATTCCACATTGCTGGCCGCTTGGCTGAGCAAAATGTTGGATGACGGAAAGGATGTTCGTCTTGCTATTCGACCTTGCCGCCAAACCCTTCTGGGCAGCTACATCACGCAGCCTTTTAGCAGAATCTCCTGCATTCATCCATATTCAGCCGCAATTATTAGGGAAGCCATATGCGCCAGATCCTCTCTACAATGATCTGGTGTGCAAAATTAAATCTGAAGACTCAGGCAAGGGATCTGCTTACTTTGCAGCATCAGCGATTGGTCAGCACGTGTCAGCAGCAGGGACCGCACGCAAAAAAGCATCTGCCGTTGTTCATGGATTCAGAGACACAGCTTGAGCGCTCATCCAAGCCACGGCATATGCCTGAAAACCGTTGCCACTTACGGGCAGTGATGGCAGTGAAGGATGCACGGAGCATTGGGCAGACTTTCCTGCCACATGTACGCAAAGCTCAGCCAGAAAACTCCAGCACCTTCTCCTCAGCCTCGAGCTCCTGCAGCGACACTCTCAAGCGATGCACAGCTCTGCAGCATCCTCATCGAAGACGGATCGAGAGTGTTGCAGATATCTTCTTTTTGCACTGCGCAGCGCGTACTTTCCTTCAGACAATGCCTATCTCACTGCTTGATGGCCCTTCCAGGCAACGTAGATTATCGTTAGTATGTAGAGAATGCAACCGACCTGCATGCGAGCCATACCGTATCCAGCAAACTGCTCTACCGCCAGGTATAGGTTGGCGCAAATGATCAAAGATGTAGCAAACCAAGCAGCTATCAGCGAGGTTTTCGACAATACCAGATTATCCATGACGCGCTTCGACCCTGCAAAAATTAGCAGGGGCACGGCCGCGAAAGGAAGTACGACACTCTGCAACACATTCAGGTATGTGTTGAGAATGTCCAAGCCATCACGCTGTCCTCCGAAGTAGATTGCGACAGCAAGGCATGGAACTAGCGCCATGGAACGAGTAATGATGGCCCGTTTCCATGGAGCTACCTTCAAATCCAGGTATCCCTGCATCACCCACTGGCCGGCGTAGGCACCAGTCATCGTGCTGGACTGGCCGGCCGCGCACAGACCTAGGGCCCAGACGATCTTCATTGGTTCCCCAAAAGCCTCTCCCAAGTATTGGCCGGCGTTTGCCAAACCGATTGCATCGGTTCCGGGCTTGCCAAAGAAGCCCTTTGCAAAGACTGCCACGACGAAGGTGTTGATGATCAGCGAGGTGAGGATCGCGCAAGTTGACTCTACTGTGAAGAGCCAAACAGCATCTGCCTCGCCCCCAGGCTGCACCACACGGCTTTGCACCAGAGCAGAGTGTAAGAACAGGTTGTGTGGCATGATCACACAGCCAACCATCCCAACTACCTGCAGGGGACAACAGGAACTTTCAAGAGAACTAGACATATTGGAAGACTAGTTAGAAGTGTTTACTATTCAAGCACCTGCTGCATGGCGGAAGGTGGTAGCCACGGAACGAGCAGACCTTCTGCCACTGCCATGCTGTCAGGACAAATTCTTGCATACAAGCGACCCATGGACAAAGCCAAAATCAAGATCAGCACACCAAAAAACAGCTCGAGCGGTCGTGTCCCGAGACGTTCCAAGAAAAGAAAGATGAAGGCCGCAAAGGCCGTGATCAATACTCCAACAGTCAGGGGGATACCAAAGAGGAGCTCCAGGCCAATGGAGCAGCCAATCACCTCTTGGATGTCCGAGCCGACAATCGCCAGCTCGGTGAGCATCCAAAGAAGCTGCCGGAGTGGAAACTCAAAGGCATCCCGGCAGTGCTCTGCCAAATGGCGCTTTGTAGCGCAGCCTAGCCGGGCCGCCAGCAGCTGCATTCCCAGACCCATAAACGTAGCACCAGTAAGAGCCCACAACAAAGAGTATCCAAATTGTGCCCCGACTTGAAGATCTGCTTCCAGGTTTCCAGGATCGACGTACGCAATGCTCATCAGCCAACCAGGGCCCGTAAAGGCCAGGAGCCGCTGCAACCATGCGTGCCACGTCTCCCTCCCCCTTTCAAGCAGCTCCTCGTTTACATCGTCTAAGGCAAGCGGCTTCTTCAGCTCAGGAACACCAATCGGAGTAGACGGGTGCGAGTCTGGCGGATTCAACAAACCAAAGGCCGCCAACGCAACAGGAGATGAATCTTTTGAGGTTTGACGGCTCAGCACACCGTCAACCTTGCCCAAGCTACCAGAGTGCGAGAGCTTCGGAGGTCTCGGGCGGTTAGAGCGAGCGGCCATGAGGCTGCCCGGGCCCTTCGACTGTGTCTAATAGCTCCTGAAACTTACATACATAGTCTACATAGTGCATTGCATTCTGAGTTTGTGTACTTTCGTGTTCTTCCCAGCCTGGCCGGCGTGCGCCTGGCCACCAGTTGATACTGAAATGGTGACAAGCCACAAGCAGGAGCAAGAGGCAAGGCTGAAGGCGGACAAAACATCCAAGCATGATGGAACAAACAAGTCTCAGAAGAGAGCTTCTTCTCCTGGAAGTCGAAAAGGGAATGACGCTTGGAAGCGTACAGGAGCTGAACACAAGTCCTCAAAAAAGATGTGAACATGTCTTAAGTGAAACAAGCAAGGTCGGCACATCTCGGCACCGCGCCCACTCGATTTCGGCCGTGCTGCCTTGGCCTGGCAAGTCTGAACTTCACCTAGTACAATCCGGAACCGAGAAGGTCTCACAGGCAGCAGCGGCTTCAATCTGCCATCGCGGCTCTACCCAGCAAGCAATGACTATGACTTTCGGATGTGCCATGGACGATTATGATGAAGACCCTCATACTTTCGGGAGCCTGTCTGTGTTTGCGAATGGTTGTGGGCACGACGAAGTGGAGAATGCCAAACTGCACGCGAAAAGACGAAAGCGCAAAGTCCAAAACTTGCATTGGACAAAGCTGCTTTTTTGCGGCGAAAACACAGAAAGAATAAAGACTCGAAAAGCTTCGAGAGAAAAACAACAAATACTGCCAATTGCCAACAGAAAGTAGAGCGGAAAGCAAGAAAAGTCGAAAAGTACAGCGACAGGCGATAAGACGAAAAGTCACAAAGTTTGAAAGTCTAAATGTCGAACCATCGAAAACGTGAAAAATCTGCAACCACCGAAGAGGGCGAAAACTCAGCAAGTCTGGTCAAAAATCCCTGAAAGATATCGAAAATCCCAGCCCAAGTATCTAAGGTCTTGCCACGTCCTGGCTACTTGGGTGAAAGCCGAGATGGTTTACAATTTAAACGAATGCCATTTGGTGGCTCCGAGACAGGATGAAAGGCCCAAATGCTTTTGTCCGGTCCACTTGTTGGTGCTTTATGTTACTGGGTGCCTTCGGGGCCGTTCAAAAACTGGGCCAAAGTCATTAAATTGTTCTGGTAACGGGCCTCCAAAAATATGCCAAAGCACCCGTGGTTTCGTTTTTCTCAGGTGTGTTGAGGACAGGGCCCAAAATGATAACTCATTGGAATCTGGCGCGCACAAGATCCCTGGTTGGCTCTCAGACCCGAAGAGCAGCCAGAAATGCTTGTTGTGGGGTCACCCTTTAGTGTCTTTAGTGCACCTCAACCTTCGTTCACTCTATTGTGCTCTGAGGATGCCCGCTGATCAAATCAGTAAAATTTGCGATTAGGCGTGTCCCAAGCCCGTCGAAAATCAGCCAAAGTATCCCAAAACTGAGCACAACGGCAAAATTGCCTGTGTGTCTGCTGCTGTTAAGCGCTTTGAAAAACCAAAATGAAAAGCACATCTTGAAAAATGCAACTAGGTGGCTCCCCACAGCCGAACAACAGACCAGAATTCCATATGCTTTGTCCACTGTCGTGGTGGTTGAAACAACACGACTAGCGACAGTACTGCTCCTACTCACATTAGTGCCGCTTCAGGTCTACCCCTAGCCTAGCCCGAGGCCGACCCGTAGGCCTATCTTCTACCTCCACGAGCCCTTACCCGCATGACTCCTGGCCTAAGCCCGAGGCCTCCAGCCCCACCCTGCCCCCCATGCCTTGTCTTGCTGTTACACTTACGCCCCAGCCCGGGCCGGCCTTATGCCCAGGCCTCAGCAGCCCGAAGGTAAGTCTTTCTAGGATCCAACCCTCGGAAGAGATCGAAAAGCTCACCCAAAAAAAAAAAGCCCTTAAACTCGAAAACGTTCTCAACGTTTTGACTTATCGATTTTTAAAAATTTGACTCGGTTTTTCCTTTTCCCTAAGTCTACGCCTGGCTGCGGTTGTCGTCTTAGCGAGACTTTGGTATGGCAAGATCTATCTAGAGAGGGCGGCATCCAGTCCTCATCAGCCGTTGTGGCTTGCACGTCGGCCACTGCCGAGGGTCGGCTGCCTGACTGCAGCACCTGGCTGTGGCTGAAGATACAAAGATCTTCTGGGCGTTGACTTTGCCAACTTTAGATTGGAATGTGCCGAATGTGCCTTACACTAAGGCTTTCCTACCGGGTAGCATGGTTGCTCCCAACAAGAAGTCCGGGCTTGGACTACTTGCCCACTCAGCACGTTGTCGCTGCTGCCTTCATGGACTAATCATCTCTGGTGTCAAATGCAAATGGCCTATGTAAGTTCGGCGAGGTTGCTAGTTTATGCAAGTTTGCCTTCCAAGCAGTGGCAACCCTTCTGAAATGCGCATGCCCAATGGTTCCCGTCAGTGCGAAGCACAAAAAGCGGCAGAAGTCGAGCTACGTCGCGCTCACCTACGCAATCGTGAGACAGATGGACTTTTTCCTAAATTGTTGACAGGCTCATCATGTCCACACAGGACACAGTCATCGACTTGCAACAGCCTCAGAATTGAAAAAGCTTTCATGCCGAGGCCACACAACCTTCTTGCTCTGCCCGGGCTAGCTGCCGCTGAAGCTTGCTGGCCTCGGACAGTCTAACAGGGCCCAAAGATCCACATTTTCAGAAACCTCAGGAGCCTGGGAAAAGACCGACGAGTTGCCAGCAGACACGACCACAGGCTTGCGCTGAGGTCACGGCCAACTCTTCTTCACTGCCTCTTGGTACAGTGCCTTCTGAAATGTCACACATGTTACCAGCAGGTGCGGCACATGCGATTGCGCCATCTAGCCATGGCAGGTGTCCACGAATAGGCGACTGATCCCCAGACGAGCCTGGATAGCGTCCACACCAGTGTGAGGTCGTGGTCGCTGCAAACCTGCAACTCTTCGAGATGCTGGTGTGGCATTCACGAAATCGTTGAAATTCCCTTTTCTATGCCATCTACGCAGAGGACTTTCCCTGTCCTATCTGCAGTTGTGTCGATGTGACGTGTCTGCAGAAATTGGCTAGCGCAGATAGCATGTCTGCACAACTTGGCTAGCGCAGATAGCATGTCTGCACTCAATGTTTGACTGCAGCCGATGTCGCAGGTGCCCTTGCAGCAGCAGCATTAGCGTCCCGGCTACGATGGGTGGGGAGTTCACGCTCGCGATAAAATCGCAACGTAGCGATCGGGATCCACCTCTCAAACCTCGTCGCAACGCACCAATTCGAGATAGCATCTTGTGCTTTATCGAAATCGGCAAATTGGAGTCGCGTGATTCACTCCAGCACACGTATTCCTTCCAATCACAGAACGGAGTATGGGTCGAGTACTTCGAGTTTCAATCACCGACAGCTCTTCGGCGCATGGAACTGAGATGAACTGAGTATACTTCACGCTGTAGTTAGAGTGGCTCGGGCAACTGAGTGGCGGCCGATGTGCCGAACGACATGAGATGCAGAAGGTGTTCATTCGTCAGAGGCCATCTGCACGTCTATTAGGTATGTCTTGGAAGGCTTCGCTTCGGTTGAGGAACGGATTCGGAGGTCATAGGAAGATCCCAATAGAGCGAGTGGAAAGTCAGCGCGGGAAAAGATGCTCATCCCAAATGCGCAACTCGAGTGCTTTTTCTCGCTGGCTGCGCTTAGTCTTTTCAAAATCTGTGGTAGCAGGGTCCGCGAGCCTCGCCTCGTGGATTGTACGAAACCTGTCTATAATAGACTGCTGCATCTTCCAAAGTCTCCGCAAAGTTTCAGTCTCGAAGCGAGTGCTCCAGACGGCAATAGACGCAGTCTCGTACCTTAGAACCCTATCCTGGCCCGTATAAACTGAACACCAGGGCGAGAATGAGAGAGTGAGAGAAAACAGGATTTACGAGAAAACGATCAAGGAGCAGGGAGCAATGGTTTCCAGTCAATGCATTCTTTAGCATTCTTTCTTCATGGGGACACAAGTACGACAGTATCAAATTCAAACTCGCCCTGGCGGCGTTCTTGACTCGTCTATGTCCATGTGTTTCTGACTCCTGCCGATCCAGTGTTGTCGACCGCTCGCCGGTTTGTGCACAGCCAACCCACAGCACAAGTCGCCTCGACGCTCTCTGGTGCAGCATTTCAAGCAAGACAGCTCGAGCCTTCCACAGTGCGCAGCGGACCCGGCCAAAGGTGCCTGAAACTGCATCTGTCGAAACTTCTGTCCAGTCCCTGATTAGTGGCCCAACAACAGCCACAGCAGCGTTTGCAGAGTTTTCTATGCAAGGATTGATTTTGGGGTACCCAGCAGGTACTCCCAAAAGATGCACAAGAACCCAAAGCGGGCCTACGTAGCAACTATTGACAAAGTGCGAAAATCGATGAAATCTATCGTGGTCAGGAAGGCCCACGCAAATCTTGAGGGACTTGCTGCCTCCAAGAGGCTGCCTCTGGATGGTCCGTGTGCATCGGCAAGTTTTCGGTGCTGTGCACGTTGCTGGCGAGTCCTACAATTGCTCCATCGTCGGAGCCAACAGACTCGTGTGGAGAAGGTGGCCGGTCTGGTTCTGAGACGCCCGATCGCTCCACAAGTGGATTAAATTCCGCATACACGTTCTCCGGGACTACAGTCTCGGACGGGGCTGCTCTTACGGCAGTGTCCCGGCTTGCCTTTGGGCAACAAACGCACGAGTAGCTTGATCCATATCCTTGTGTCCGAGCCGGGAGTTCTGGCTCCGGTGCCACATCCGAAGCGACGTCGCCAGGGAGGATGTCCAATACGGCATTCTCACGGCTTTGCTCCTGTACGGAAGCTACTCTGATTCTGCACAGTTGCCCGTTGACATGACAATAACAGTTGCTCGCAGTCCTCAATCGCCTCCACGATGTCCCAGTCCCACTCGTCAAGATTGCTGACCTGCGCGCGAGGCATGCGGGACTTTGGAAGAACCGCAGCAAAGACATATCGACGCTACTTCGGCGAAGAAGGCATCCACAAGTTTTCACTGCCCTCATTGATCTAGAATGGAGGACTTACGTATTGTCTTGGAGCTTGTCACAGGCCCATGTCTGGGCCAAATGGTATCGCAGTAACCGTCATAGCGTGGACACACGACAGCGACAAGACAGGCGAGCCCTAGGCAGATCCTTTGCATGGGCAGCTGTCCATTTAACAAAAGGCTTCACTCTGAGGGAGAAGTTGTCATCCCATCACTTGAGTGCAGTCGTGACTATAAGCAGCGTTCAGGTGTACAAGCTGTCACATTGCACCTGGGACTCCGATCGCTGTCTCCCGGCATCTTCCCAGGCATCCTAACACGACACGAATGGATCCGCTCGAAGCAAAAAGTCTCTGCTTCTCAGACGTCCTCGCTGGAAACCTGGACGTCCGGGGCGTCCTGGACCTCGGGCTCCTCGGGCTCCATGTAGCGCCAGAGGGCATGCAAACTCTACATCCCACAGAAGCCGAAGCAGGATCCTTCTGTGAAGCAAGGGCCATGCCGAATGCCGGAACGTCATGGAGTTTGCATGCACATGCCAAACTCCAACGGAACATGAACCACCGTCATATCGCCCACTATCAGAGTCACACCATGTCACACAATAGTAGGAAAAGTGCAGGCCCTTTGCAGCAGCCCGCAGACACTGGGGCGATCGCGTCTCTAAACCACCATCGACCAGGCCCAGCCAACAACCTCCTTGCTTCGAGCCAGATCCAGTCAGCGTGCAAATGAACCGTACACGAGCTTCCACCAGCCTTGCAAACAGCATGCTGCACAGCAGCTAGGGCTCAGGGCAGCGCCTGAATCAAATCAACTGCAACGTACAGAGGAACTGACTGAGTCACATGGCCTCCAGCATGGTGCGCAGGACTGCCGATCCTACGCGCGTGCCTGCGAACCGGAGACAGCCTTCGCAGCCGGAGCTGTTTTTATAGCTTGACGTTTCTGCAGATGGAGGACAAGACCAATATCTGCAATCTTCGAAGAGATGCTGCAGAAAAGGTGTGCCTCAGCATTGGGCTCTGATGTGGCAGCAGCTGTTGCACGACAATCTGAGGCGTCACTGTTTGGCTGGCGCTTCCAGGTGACTGGTCCAGGGCCCATGCTCTGTTTTTCAGAGCATATAGGCAAATCCGGTCTCAGTATTTGAGCACTCGGAGCATTAACGGATGATGCGTGCATACATTGAGGAACATCGTGTCTGAACTGAGTTAGTACGAGATGTGATGTTGATGTTTTCCTTCTCGGAGGCGCGGAGAACACAGAAGGCTCTAGATAAGAGAGAGAGAGAGAGAGAGACACCGTCAAGGAAGAACGTAGATCTGGAGGCGTTCCGATATATTTTGGTGCACGGAGGAAGAGGGGGCAACAGCTTGTGGCGACAGAGCACCGGAAGGTGGCGAATTGAAGGAACACCCACTGGGTGTCCATGGAAGCCACTCTTGTTTGCATGAGCCAACTGCCCGGAGGAGTGAAAATGCGAAGGAGACTTGGAATGAAAATTCATGTCCTTGTGGGGGTTCCCTGTGTCGTGTCAACGCTTGCTTCCTCAATGTTGCACGCATGCGTTTTGTCTTCCCCCATTCTGAAAGCTGCTTAACTTCGAACCTGAAACTGCTACACATTGCCCGAGGCATAAGCATTTTCGCTTCGATGCTAGCTGAACTGCCCAAACCCAGGCTGCACCGTCGGTTTCACAAGCACTCACTTTATGAACTTGCTGATTGCCTGGGCAGTACACACACCGTACACGCAGATGCTCCATCCAACGCTGCCATTCGCAGCCGAACTAAGGTGGCTTCTCCATGTTTCCGAGCTTCTGGCCTCGCTGCGATGCTTAGGGCACTGCTTGGAGTGGGGGCGAGCTCTGAGAGGCTCCCATTCCTTGGGTTTCACATCGCTGCTTGTGTTTCAGCTTGCAAACCTTGGATCTAAGTTCAGCGCGATTCGCGGACTCCTGTACGGAACTGTGAATGAAGCTTAGCTGTAATATCCAAGGCCTTTGAGTCAACCATTCTACATCTCGTAGGCACGAATTACGCCAAGCCTCGAGAGGAAGGTACACTGCCTGTTGCATGAGACACAAGCCCAGAGATCTCGATGCAGAATTTCCACCAGACTTAACAGTCGACAGTACTGTTGCGGCTGCGCTGCATGGAGCTCAAGCCCAACATCAAGAAAAACTTGCCTGGATTGCAGTCATTTCGTCCAAAAGGTCGTCGATCGACACAAAGCCCTAGCAGAAGTCAACGTGTGACTGCAAGGCGAGTGAGGCGACACGGCCAGTTTGGCCGAGGCCTCCGAGTCTGCGTCCAAGTAATTGAAGAATAACCTGGCTTCCTGCAGTACTGGTCCGGACTGCAGGCTGTTTCCATTCAAGACTGATGCACCTGCTTCACGGAATCTTCCGTATAGTGGATGTCTGACAGTTCACGACACTTGAGCAGGATTGGAATCACCTCGGACAGATTACAAGCGCCGCCTACATGCAGACTCTGGACGCTGGCAACTTCTGGCATGCACACTGAGGTCGCGCACGGCCGACGTAAAATCCTCTTGGGAGAGCAGTCGCCTGAGGTCGTCTAACTTTCTGCACCACCTCCAACACTTGTGTCTGCCGTCGAGCTGCCGAGGATATGGAATCTCAAACATTGCGGACACCTCGCGGGATTTCAAGTTGTGAAAACAGCACACAATGCGCTAGGATCTTAGCACCCAGCCGGGGTGCCAGACATACCAGTGAGAAGTTCAAGTCTTGGGCGCAAGTCACTTAAGAGCTATTGGCTGGCACACGCGACGAGATAGATTGCTTACAGTCACTGAGTTTGGGACATGGTGTTGCTCGCATCAACAGCATTACTTCTTGTCGCCTCGAGACTTCAGAGCCCGAAGGCCGAAGGTTCGAGTGTGAGCAGTGTCGAGCGGAGGCACACTTAGGAACGCCCCGCGCCCGAGCGCAGCGAAGCCTCGCAATCTTCGGATTCTCAATTCTGGGAGTGGCGAGGGTAGCAAGTGCTGACTTCTGCGCTTCAACTGTCTCGGCCTCGGCTGGACCTCTCGTCAAGAAAATTGAATCTTCTTCTTTCTCTCAACACATCACTGACTACTGGCGTGATGCTGTGATCCACACAACTCAGCTCTGCAAGACCCTGCACATAGTAGCCAAAACAGTTGCAGACTGTCCTCGGATTCCCAACTGCTCCATGAGAGTTGCGAAACATCTGTAATGCATCGAAAGGGCCAGGACGGCCTCTCGTGAACACGCTACAGGTATTCCGTGGGCAATGCAAAGCTACACCGCTACACGTCAACGCAGGACCTGTGAAGTTTTCCACGGGCATGGACAGCAACAAATCCGAAGAAGCCAAGAATCGTTTCTGCCAATGTTCAAGCGTATCAGGTTGTGCTGCCACTTTGAAAGTGTAACCTGTCCATCTTCAGAGAGGTGGAGGGAAAGGGAGAGGGAGAGGGAGGGGGAGGCATCTGCCGGCCTCCTCTTGGTCCTCTGCGATGGCGCTCCAGGCTCTGGAGAGCGAGCCAAAGGCCTTCTGGCATCGAGCGCCTGGCTGCAGACTGGTGGCGACGCGACCCCACAGCGACTGCTTGGCCAAACGGGATGGTCGGACGCAAAGAATAAAGGTTGTTCACAGGAGCTGCATCAGTGAGTAGCGACGTGAAGGCTTCCAATGTAACCTCAGGAACTGCGAAAGCTCAGCCGGACTTTCGTCTTGCAGCGCATTTTAGCAGAGCACCTTTGTTGCTTCAGACTGCTTATTGTCCCACCGTGGGTGGTGCCACCCGACCATCTTGCCATAAACCAGAGCCTGCTTCAGAAGCACTTTCAGGGCGATCTGCCGACAAGTCCTGTCACACACTGCTTAGCGCACCCAGCGCTCCGCATCGGCAAAGCCGAAGTCTTGTCTTCGGTCCTTTCCACAGGCGGTATCAGGCAGGACCATTTGCCAGACATGCATGTACGTCATGTTCTGCAGCCTCCCACTCCAATAGATCAATTCCATCCGACAGCCTGAAAACTGAGGGTTTGCGACCATCCTTCACTGCCTGCCATGACCGAGCCTGGTATCAAAGATCTGGTATGCCTGCCGAAAGTCGTCGAAATTCTGGTTGATGTACCTCGTGGCCACCAGAAAGATAAACATGTTAACTTCTGAAGATTATCGCGCTAGACGCAGCTCTTCAAGTAGCTAACCACATGTAGCTTATTGCTGTAGCAAAAGAGCCCGGTGGCATCTTCTCCACTTTCCATCCCAACTTGCCGACTAAATGTCGTAGCCGCCGCATGGGATTATCTCGATTTTTTCATGGGAGGGAGGGAGAGAATAGGAGAGCCGGAAACAGAGACGGAGATAGCGCGAGAGGCAGAGATGAATCGCTTTTGACAGATATTGGGTTGCTTCCAAAACACATCAAGATACCTCGCGTTGATGAAGGGGTGACGAAACGTCGGTGAGAAACCGGAATCGCTGTAAGTCATTCGCAGGTGGCCTGCGGCAGTGGTTCCAGACACATCTCGCGATCTTCTCCTCTGTTGAGTTCATCTTGCAGAGCCACTGCCGCGCTGCGAATGACTCGAGGCGATTGAGCAAGCAATTGCTGATGGCAATGCTGGGCCGCTGCTGGGGGTTCTCGATGTGCCTTGTATCAATTCCTGCTACGCCGTACGGCCGTGTGGGGGGGGTGTGTCCTCATCTCATTATAAAGTATAAAGTAAGACAAAGCTGTGAATGCTTCAAGATGAGCGTTGGTGGTGCGTTTCATTCCAGCTCCCACATCCTCACCGGTAAGCCATGGCTCACTGCGGACTTGTCTCCAAACTAGGCTTCTCCCTGACGGTCCGACAAGCTGAGAGATTTGGCTTCACTCCATTCGGGCTCCTTCCCTCCTCCTTCCATTATGCATCTGTCCCTTCCGCCCAGCCGAGCTTGTCCTTGCTCGTCTTTTCTCAAAAACAACCTGTCCTTCCAACATGGGAAGTCGATCCGGCAAGCAGCGCCAAAGGCCTTCTAAGCTCCTTGGCTGCTTCCAGGCCCGCTTGGTCCAGCTCCTGGAGCAATGCCATTGGTCGCCCTCAGCTCTCAACCCCTCTTTGTTTCTGGGCCCCTCACCTCTCTTCCTGTGCCTTCCAGTGCTGCTTCCGTTTCCGTCTCGGCTAGGCACTGCATGACCTGGGGTCGGCGGCCGGCGGGTAGGCACTGTGACTCTCTTCATTTCAGCTTTGCTGTCTTCATGCCTCGATCAGGTCGGCTGCAGACTCCCCTGCCTGAAGTCGGACGGACAAGCTGTTGATCATGAGGAATGGCACTCGGATGTATCAAAAGGCAGTCGGGGTCAAGCGTTTTCGTTGCTTTTGAGGAGGGGAGTTCCTGGTTGAGTGGGTGTCCCAGGTGATGCCCAGCCTTGACGGAATTCAAGGCGCGGTCGCGAAGCATGGCAACAAGCTGCTGGCAGAAGTTCGAGGAAACACCAAGTGGCTGCAGCAGGTCAAACACCTCCGCGGCCAGCGCATTCTGTCGGTCGTTGAGCCATGCCTGACAGGATGACGGCCCACCCAAATACTGCTCAAGCAGGTGAAGCTGTTGTAGAATGTGAGCGTGGCGTAGGCTTACTCTCAGAATCTCAACGCTTGTGACTCCTCCTCCGCCACCAAGCACACTTGCTTGCTTGAAAACCGCCTCTATATCCTGACGGCCCATGCCGAGTCCCAGCGCCACAGTCTCCAGCTTTTCTTTGGACAAGCTACCCTTTCCAAGGCACTCCACGAAAGCATCCAAGCCAGCCTCGGCAGTACCAAATCGTTGAACCAAGCGCGTGCGGAAATCCAAAACCGAGCGCACCGGCTGGAGAAATTTCAAGACTCTCACGAAGTCATCCCTCCCTAAAGCATCGTCAGATTCAATCGTCAGCACGGCATCGGCGATCCGCTCTGCGTCAATAGTTGGAAGACTCAGCGTGCGGACGAGTGCATCCCGCAGAGGGTCTCTCTCGAGGGTATCACCTCCCAATTGCTGAAACGCTCGAAGGGCTGAGCCCTTCTTCAGCAGGGTGGCAAACGCCGATCGTAACTGTGACCATATCAGAACGTTCTGCTGCTTGTCTGCATCGAAGAGCGAAAGCCTCTGGGCCAGCTTGCTCGACTCGCGCTTCGCAAGCGACTGCAGCTCGATAAGGTCCGGTTCACTCAGCTCAGGCGCATGGAGTGTAGGTGTCTTTTTCATGTCAGCCTCATCTCTCGAAGCGTAGCTCGTCCAAGCCACCTGCACAGCAGATGTGAATGATCAACGCGCGACGCCCGCGCCGAAGGCGCTGGGGGGACACAGATTTCTTATCATCATGGAACAACAATACGGTTCAGTAGATACGCCTTCCTCGCTACTGTATGAATCCACGAAGAAACCCTCTCCGAGATGCCTACAGCTTGACGTTGAAGTTACATCTTGCATGAAGTACACATGTAGTTGAATAGAACAGGAGCGTGTCGTGCCCTGCGTCAGGCAATTGCTCATTTTCTGATGATGGCGTTGTTTCATCAATTAATACTTTCGGTTGCAGATAATAGCCCGCCGTACTTCGTACTGGTAACTGAGTCGGGACTGCAGCATAATAACCAATCAGGACAAACTATGTGTCGCGCGACTTCTCATCCGGTGCATACCCACTTCTCCAATGAAGGGAAGTTGCGGGGTAGAGATTTCTTGTCGGTTCCCTGCGTGGCATGGCCACCGGGGACATTCGAGACACGGCACCCAGGATGAAGGCCACAGCACAAACGCTGGCCGCGGATACAGGATGGCAAACCCTAAACCCTTTGAAGAAAGACGATGGATGGCAAGCCCTAAACCCAAATGGAAGTGACGGATTACTGCACCCAAAAAGACATGATGGATCATGATGATGGATGTCAGGCACTTTACCCTAAAGAAAGATAACGCAACGACATGATGGATGCCTTACCCTAAACACGAAGAGGAAAATCATGAATGGAAAGCTTGGGTAGCAAACAGATAATGGACGCCAAAGCCTGAACCCGAGCACAGGCGTAAACCCTCAAAGGTGGAAGCTAACCCTCATAAACCCTAGAATGAAAACATGGGACCCAAGCCCTGAAACCTGAAAGAACATGAAGATTGCGACCCCAAAAGTAGGACGGCCATCTTGAAACCCCAAGATAGAAAGCATTGAACAATGATGATGGATGGCATGATGGCCAACTCTGATGAACCCCAACGGTGGCAGACTCGAACTCCCGAAGGAAATGCTGGGTCGCAAACCCCTGAACCCTGAACCCCAAAAGGAAAGGACGGATTGCAAACCCTAAACTGAGAAGAGATGATGGATGACAGACTCAGCCCTCCAAAAAGTGAGTGCGAGCAAAGCATTCACCCTAGAAAAACACTATTAATTGAAACGATGGGCCGTGGCAGTTGAATCTGAAAACGATATGGTACAATGCAGGTTTGAAAACCCAGATTCGAGATTGGATAGCAAGACCCAAGCCCTGAAAGGAGAGGCTGGATAGAAAACTTAAACCCGAAACAAAGAGGATGGATGGCAACTTGAAACCCAAAAACGAAATGCTGGGCAACCCCAAAATGAGATGATGAGGGACTGTAAACCTCAAGCCCTGAACGGAAGTCATCAATGGCAACTCTAAGCCCCAAGAGGAAACCTGGGATGGCAAACCTTAACCCCTGAAGGGAGGATGACGGATAACAAACCCTCAGCCCTGCAAGGAGATGACACCCTCTTCAAAAAGGGTACGATGAAGGCCAAACCTCAAACGGAAAAGGATGGGTCGGTAGCTACCGAAGACTACAACCCCAACATGAGATGATGAGCGACAAACCCATGTCGAAAATGGTCAGGGGTTTTCCGAACAAGGGAGACCGGTTAAACCCAGACAAGCCTCCCTGTTTCATCGGAGATGATGGGTGTCAAGTCAAGTCCTAAACCCGAGCAGCAGTGATGGGTTTCCAAAACCCCGAATGGTGCAGGTCGTGGGTGGTGGACCACGGTACAATACACGAGACCGTAGCATCCGAAGGGAGTTGCATGCCACCTCGATTTCGCTCTTGGAGCGGGGATTCTAGCATGTCTTGCATCCCGGCTTTTGCACCCCTCCACGCCTTGCCACTCAACTTCCCATCAAGCTCGCCGAGACTGGACGATTGCCTCAGCACGCTTGAAGCCTTTCGTCCGGGTCGCCACTGCAAGGGAGAGGCCTCGCGCTCCTCAGTGCCCTCTTTGCCAACGACTGTCAAGGCTGGTAACGCTACGGCCTCCTTCTTTGGCATGAGCTTTGTGGTAAGCCCGACCTTCCTGACGGCCTTTGCAAACAGCTCTTTGCCCGCAAGGCGGGTGCCAATAGCAAGGGATGGAAGCTCTTTCCCATCCTCTGTTAAGGCTTGAAGGTTCGAAGGACCTGCAACCACCAGACCCGTTGCTTCCGCCGACGCCTTCGGCTTGGCTGCAGCTTTCACTTTCGGAAGCTTGGACTCTTCTTCCACCTTGTAGCCAAGATGCACCTTGAGCTCTCGGCACCCATGCCCGAAACCTGCCAAGGCTCGCAAGGCCAGCTCTTGAGGGATTGCTTTCCCCTCGGACTGGCGATGGCCATCCAGGAGGAACAGGGCCTTCAGATTCTCTTCGCTCAGCTTCTTCATCGGCTTCATGACATACATAAAGTGGTTTCGCGACATCGGTTCCCAAGGGTTGATGTCTGGGCCAAGCACCATGTTGTCAAACACTTTCAAGAGGGCTGCATTGAACTGCATCTCCGTTTCAACATGTAGACGTTTTTCGAGCAAGGAGAACCTCTTTACTTCTTCCCTGCTTGACTCCGAGGTTGCTAAACTGCTTCTCCTCGACCGGCTGCTCGCCTGGCTCGCCTGGCTCGCCTTGCTGGTCGTCCTCTGGTTGCCAGGCGGAAGGAGCTGGGAGGGCCGTCTCGGCGCCAGCTCCGTCTCGGAGGCCGACCCAGAGCTGGAAGTGCCTTGACTGGCAGCTTCACTCGGCTCATTGCGCGATCGGCCCAGATCAGCATTCAGTCCGGGCAGGCCGGACAGGGCCAGCGAGCCTCTTCTGTGACCGCTGGAAGACTTGGAATCTGTCGCACGTGCCGTGGCGACTGCCGCTGGCGCGACTCGTGCCACGAAGCTGTTCCGACGATTGGATGTGACACCACCGAGTGCTGTGGCATCCACGTGCCGGCTAGTGCCACCTGTCGAGGTGGAAGGTGTGATCAGCCGTGCAGACTCGCATACTGAACGCTCAGCACGGCACCAGGCTTGCTGTACGGTTCGGCCTGGCAGCGGAAGGCAGACTCGACAAAGCAGTTTGCAAGGAGACTCTTCATATCGCCTGCGGCAAGTTCGGCAGCTGGAAGTTGAATGCGCGGTTGTCCTTCGCGTAGCATCCGTGTTTAAAACTCGCACAACGCCCGCCTGTCTCTGCTCGTTTTGTCTCCCAGTCCGGCAGCCCCTCGTTGACATGTGAAGCTTTCGCCTGCTGCCGCAACACCGGCATGATTGAACGTCCTCGTGTTTCATGTTACAATGTTGCACGGTGTAAGGGGCTGGCCTGAGCATAAGCAGCATGAGGTGCGTGAGCCTCTGCCACAGCTCGGTCGACCCCTGCCGGTTGTCTGCCGCCACTTTGGAAGATAGCAGCATCAATGCAAACGCGTGACTCCAGGCCCGAAACAACATGACATACAACCTGCTCCATGCCTTGAAAAAGGTTCGTCAAGAGGTCCTCCGTCAGTGCCGCCGCCTCTCTCCGAACTCCTCATAGCTTTCAATGCTCTCTGACATGTGTGGGCAGCTCTCATGCTGGCGCTGGGCTCTGCACGTTCAAACCTCACACCATGGACAGGAAGGGCGGGCAGACCGGGCAGGGCTGCGCCGTTGGCATCGTGACCTGGCCGGACTGCGCATCGAAAGGTCACAAGTTGTTTTTGCCACGCATTCTGAACTCGTGTTGTAGCAACTTGCTTCTATGGGACACCATTGGGACCAGCAAACATGCGTCTGCCCGGCTTCCCATGAGCAGCTGGCAGTCTTGAAAGCTCGTATAGTGAAAGTTGCAGGGTGTGGCCAGGGCCTGGAATGGTGCCACGTCAGTTCGTGAAGCTGTTCCACCCGCGCCAGCGTTCTCGAGTTCTCAGATCAGTCTTCCCCTGTACACGGGACTTGTCGAAGAGCTTGATCTCGGGACTTGCTTCGGGAACGGTCACTCGGTGCTTGCATCTTGTGCGAGCCAACCAAGACATTTGCCGACACCGAGCAAGCACAGAAGAGATCCTGCAAGTGTGTACGGACTTGCTGTGTTATGCCGGCATATGACTGCCAGTCACAACCAGACTGCACAAACGCCGACGGGAAATCGATACCGGGAGTGTACAGGTGAGCTGGATGGCACTGGTTGGCCATTGCCCTTTGCTACTCGTTTCGTGGTGGCAGGGTGTCAGGTGCATGGCCTCGTATTGCCTGTGAAAGGGACTCCTGTCTTTAGAAGGCAGCTGTGAAGGAGCGTGACCCGGTCAATGAGGGCATCACAGATCCCAGGCATGCTGGTGGTTCGGCCAATTGTTTGTCATTTCCTGGTGGCATGTGATTGTTGGTGGCATGTAACTGTTGGACATCACTGCACATCCATTTGTAGGGCTAGTGACCAGCTGCGGCCATGTGGTCGCCCGTCACGCATGCTGGCGCCTTCCCCACCACGTTCGTGATTGAGCTTTCCATCGGGTCAGCCAGGCTCAAAGCATCGATGTAGCATGATGAAGTCATAGTCAAATTCATCCTCTTGAGGCCATTCACCATTAGACATCCTCTTTTCATCGATAGGCACCAGCAATGCTACAAGGGACTTGTACAGGAGCACGGCCAGGCTCAATTGAAGAATCGCCTATGCAGGTAGAGACTTTCAAATTTGTGGCAATCTGTCAATTCTCGAATGCAGACCGGTGCACCCGGCTACAGCTGTGTAATTCACATCGACACCACACTGAACATCAGGTTTTCGCAATCGAAGCTTCGGGATGCCAGGAAAGAGATAGATGGAAAAAGAAAGAGTTGCCATCATCAGATAAATCAGTTCCTGTACCGTTGCCGCTTTGCGCAGGAGCCGCAGGAGCCGAACTGGTTGGGCGCCTGGCGCCATGGGTCATGCCCAATCTTTTTGTTGAGCATTCTGACCGATTTGGAAGTTTCAATTTTATGTTTCAGTCAGGGGTCGCTTCTCACTGGTCAGTCACAAGGCCACTTTGAATCATCTCGAAAGCCAACTCACTCAAACCTGTCTCTTTCCTTCTGGCCGGCCGGCTCAAAATTCGGGAATTCTGATTGATGAAATCGTGATGTCTAGTTACTAGCTCCCGGAACCGCCGCGGGCTGCACTGACATGGATGCCACCGTATGCGAATGCCCCGCGGCCATTTGGGTCCCCGGCCCAGCATCTCCATGAGCTCCTCACGGAAGACTTCTGCAGCTTGCAGGCCTCAAGCTGGTGCCAGCGCTCCAGAACGGCTCAGAGGTTCCAGGTGTCGCCTTCGGCGAGGACCAGCGATTTGAAGAAGGCAGGCCGCGTCACCTGCCAGCGTGCCGAGGTCACAGGGGGCCACAAGACAACTACGAAGAACTGCACCCGCGGCACCTGATCGATACGGCCTCAAACACAGATACAAGGCAAAGGGAATCGCCATTGGCGGTCCGATGAGGCCTTGATTGTCTGGCTCTTGCCCGTCTTGAGTTGAGCCTCAAGAAGGTGTCCAGCCCTTGCTCGTGGAATGGTGCCCGCGCCCCTCACCCGCACCCAGGAAGTGGACTGGATACTTCGTTGTTCCTTGCCATCTTGAAGAACAGATTCCGTGCCTTGCAGAAGCCATGTTCACTGCCTGTGTTGGGTGGACCTTGCAGCCTTGCAGGCTGTCCTCTCGGCCAGAAACACCGTTCTCAAGTAAGAAGTCACGGAAACTCACCCGATCCAGCACCTCAGCTCCCAGAGTGACTGCCACAAGTCAATCCGCCAAGCAGCCAAGCCTCAAAACAAGGAAGACGACACGCGAGCTTTCAGACGAAGTGTGTCGCGTGTTGTCTGCATTTTGCTTTTTACGACCGGGGGTCTGGCATGCCGCTTCCCGAAGGCAGCAGCTGCACTCGCCTCAACGACACAGGGGCTGAAGGCATTTCTGCGAGTTGGCGAATGCGCCTCGCAAGTGCCATATCTCAAGCGCAGCCTGGGCAGGAGTCTTGTCACTCCGGTTGCAAGGACACTGTTCTGCCACTTCGAGACTGAAAGTTTTGAAGCAGCAGGACCCAACTCCTTCCGATCTGAAACAGCAGGTAAGGAAAGACCCCAGATCACAAGCGACTACCTCCTTACACGACTGGAACAGGTCGATCTACGGTTGCCTGGCTCTCAGCTGCTGGAGAGTGCGGATGGAGATTATTCGCCGCAGTGCCTGAAATGACGAGTTGACGAAGATCAAACTGCCGTGATGCACATTGAACGCAGCTGTCCTACCCACTTCGGATGCCTCGTTGAACTCTGGGCGTTCGAAATGTGGGGTCTCCTGCAAGACGAATGTCCCACCACCGCTTCAGCCCGTGTTAGTCCCAAGTCATGAGCTCCTTCGAACCGCGAAAATGTAAAATGCTGGGGAAAGCAAAAGAAAGTGTTCAGGCTCCTCTTTCGCCTTCTCGGAGCGCCTTAGCGTTCTCGCTCCTGCGCTCAAGGCGAGTAGCAGCGCGGGTCGCCGGGAAGGCCTTGGCCACGCTCACGGTCCTCCTTGATTCCGCCTCAGTGCGCAGCGCATGCCGTGCAAAGGACAGAATGGGACATCTTGAAGCCAAAGCTCGGTTCTTTCGTTGGCCTGCTCCGGAGAAGCAGGCTAAACCTTTGATGGAAAGTGGGTTTTCTGCGAGCACGGTCAGGCCACGATAAGCCCCGGACATGCTCTGAGCATCTTCGTCACTGAAATTCATCCTTGAACCGCAGATACTTGTAGTATGGCGTTTGCAAGATGCAGCTTCCGAGAAAAGCACATGCTCACAAGCTGTCGGAAGACTTCGGCGGTCATGCCGGTCAGAGCCGGGACAGACCTTCTCACATAAAATTTCGAGGGCCGTGAGAGCTCGAGAGCATTTGCTGAACAAGCGCTGAAACTGCCCCATGCCCCGCCTGATGTATGCACGATCGATACCACCGAACCTCTGGATGAGCTTCGCACGGCAAGAGCGAAGCCTGATTTCAAACAGAACGACTCGTACTTCTAGGCACACGGGCATGTCTTGGGAAAGCGACAACAGCAAGGCTTGGTGCGACGGTGTCTTCTCAATCCACACATTTGTCTCCTCTGACAGGAATGCAATCCTCCTATTCCATGCAGAGTGGGCATCATGTCCGCCTCGGGGTTGGACGATGCACCTGACCAACGGCGATCTGGCCTGCAGGCTGCTACTGGTGCAGCCGGGCTGGAGATACCAGAAGGGACCGATGTCTGCCTTGCACCTGGCCCCACTCCATCTTCACTGTCGCCTCATACCATGCCACAGGATTGTTCAAAGCTTGGTGCGGCAATTCGATGCAAGGTCGAAGCAGTAGCATGTCTCCAAGCACTAGAGCATGCAGGAGTGTAGGGGGATCTGTAAGATTTGAAACCCGTTTCCCCTCATCGAACCTTGAAGTATGACTTGGAACAGCCTTTGCCGGAAAAGTTACAGAGTGAGAAATGGAGACAAAGCACAGCCCGACACGACATGGAACCAAGAAGGAAATTGCTGAGGCCTGTAGCAGCTTGGTCAGAGTTCACCTTCTCTTAGTACAATAATATGGCAGAAACACTTCCTCGAGCATCCGACACTTCCTCGAGCATCCGAGACGTCATGATCCAACAAGAAACCCGAATTGCGAAAGGTGAGCGGAGAGCAGTTATGCAAAACTGAGGGTCCGACTCAAACTTTGCCTGGCTGAAACAAACCACGCAAGGCTTCCCCAGCAAATGTAACCAGCATCCAGAGTGTAAGTTATCTTACAGAGATTAGGGCTCCCGGATGTGCGGTCAGATTCAGCATGAAATTCCAGAACTTGCAAATTCAGCGCTGGGCTAAGCCAATCGAGTAAGGGGCATGCTAGGGCCCCCATTCTTGGAAGCTGAATTCGCTTCACCCTGAGGTCTTCCACCTTGCGGTTCTGCGCTTCATTGTGCCTGTGATGGCCCTGCCCCAACCCGGTTATTGGGGGGGCCGCCTTTCGAGATATTTGGAGAATCCGTATCCAAAGGCTTGCCCTTGCTTTGTTTCTCGCAGAATGTGGGGTTCTGAAACATCCGCTGCTGCGGACATCTGTGAACGACGCTAGATGCTCAGAATCCACCAAACAAGTGGTGAGCCTTCCAATGAGAAAGTGCCCTGGGCGGGGCTCAGGCTCAGCATCATGAGCACCGCAACCGAGAGTCTTTCAAACTTCGCCAACTCGGTGCTGGCGTTCAGCGTTGCCAAGCCCCACAGCCCTTAGTTTGGCCGATGCCTGTCTGACAGCGAATCCAGGGATGGCTCCTTCACCGTTACAGCCTATGAACCGTCAGTAACGCGAAACAGCAACGAGTCGTGCATCCGCGCTCCCGAAGCTCTTCCTTGAGGCTTCTCCGCTTACCTTCAAAGTCACTCGTCACTCACTGGTGCCAAGATCTATACAGGGAAGACCAAGATGCTGACTGTCACCAGTCTCCTCTCCGAAAGCGTATAGATCATAGTGTGATCATGGATCAGTTCGGCGAAAGCAAGACACCCCGTGCCCGTGCGGCATCTCCTCCGTCGAGGCAGCCTTGACAATCCAAACTTATAGGCTTCCTACACAGCGTGGGGACAGCGAAAGCCGAGCCCGAAGCATCCAGCCTGGTGTCGACAGGGCTCAGGCAATTTCATGTGTCTACATCTCTGCATCTTCGGCACCTACTGGACCTCAAAGTCATCCTGGCCTGGTCGGGCGAGCACCGCTTCAATTTCAATGACGATGCGGTGCACAGGGGAACTTTCTCATTCGGCAATCAGCCTAGACTCTAGACACCTAAACCTGGAGACACGCCCACGTGGGCGTTGTCTCCACTCTCTGCACAGTTACGAAGCGATGGTTCTGTCTTCGGTATGTAAAGTATTATGCATCCTTCTTTGCATGTCTTGGAGATGCAAGTCATGGTTAGATGACTCGAGAGTTGGGACTTGGAAGTCAACCACACTGGCTGACTTCTTTCTGTTGTTTTGACGGCAAGACATGCAGAATTCAAACATGTGGTGGGAGATGCACTTTGTCAATTCAATGCCCATTGTACTCCACCCTTCTGACATCTGTCTAACATTTCGGGGCAGGTCGACGGTTACTTCGATTGCGCTTTCTCTCAGTTTCTGTTGCGAGCCGGATTGAATCAGCCGCGAACACGCTGCCCTTTGGACCCACTGCTCTCCACGTCTCGCCTGGCGAGGCTTTTTGCACCCGTTCTGAGTAGTCTTGGGTACTTGTGCTTGTTGGCAATCAGGGTTTGCTGCGGCAGCTGAAGTTTCGCAGGTTTCAGCTAGGAC
>CAJNDV010031107.1:373849-390613 GCA_905221635.1 Symbiodinium sp. CCMP2456 | reverse complement strand
TAGCAGGTTCTCCTCGGGACCAGTGCTGGTCCCTAATAACAAGGTTTGAAAGAATTACAAAGGTTTGTACTTATGGGGCTGCGAACCGCGAGGAACCGCGAACCGAAGCGCGAGCGAACCGAACCGCATGAACCGCTCAACCGGTTCCAACCGGTTTACGCGAACCTAACCGAACCGAATGGAACCGCGAGAACCCTGTAAAGCCACGGAGGCTAACCCTAATGGCCCTAAGCCTCACAGCCCAACATTCTTTCATGTGGTTGGGTCCAGTTCCAGGCTTTGCAACCGCTTAAAAATCTCCAGGTCCCCACGGGGAGCGCTCTGGCTCCTGAGGACAGTGACACAGAAGGTTCGCAGGCGAGATGCTGAGCAGAAGAGGAGTTAAAATGGGGGCTGGGGGCAAGTGTGAGAAAAAACATCGACAGCGCTAAAACCAGCAAGGCTCATAGCAGTTTAGCAAGACCAGTTGTAACAGCCATGAATAATGCTGATTGCCAGAATCCTCGGACTCTTTAGGCTGCCCCCCGTATACTGACAGTGATGCCAGAACTTATCTGACCAAACGTTACACAGCCTGCCACACCCTAATCCCTAAACTCCCTAAACTCTGAGCAGCCCCAGGGAAAGCTAGACCCGAAAGTCACAAACCTGCCTATTGCCGGAAACGCTGAAGCTGTGTATACCATACTGAGGGTAGGTCATTCCATGTCTTTCCTACAGCCGACATGCTGAGTCTCAGATGTCAAATCCGAAGACTTGAATCTTAACCATACGTCCCAAGCCATCAAGGGCCTTAAATGCGTCCCTGCCCATGCCGACCCCATCAGCGGGACAGCAGCGCTTTTGCGGAGCTCACTTGCGTGGCCGGTCGACCACCAGTAGCAAGGCCTAAAGGGGTTTTGGGGCTGAGGGTCTAGGGCCTGGGTTCACGGTTTAGGGTTTGCTGTGGAATAGCGTGCGGGCGATGGTATGTTCGTGACAAGAGTGTGTCAAGCGCATCGTACTATGGAGATGAACTGTCAAAGCCTGTCTACAGAAGGTTGTTAAAACCACACCACCTCCTTGTGGTTTCCAGACAAGAGGCCAGGCTGGGCAGGGCAGGCACCCACGGAGGGTTGGGGTATCTAAGAAGTCATTCTGGAGGATTTCGAACTCATGTTGCGCATCTGTGTGTAAGAGTATGTATCAGTATGTATCAATATGAAAAAAATTAAGGCCCGAAGCCCTAAAACTGGCTGTAGACGAGTTTGGTTTTCGGTTGACGGCCCAGAGACAGAGACATAGACTTCGGATTTGGATGCGGTAAAAGCCAAAACAGATCTTGATTGCAAGTCTATCTACCTACGTGCCACCGGGCTCTTGCTATCTTTCTGTCGCTCTTTGTCTATATCTCTAAATCTCTGTCTCACTGTCTCCATCTCGGTATCTCGTCATCTATCCTTCGCTCCATCTGTCCCTCTCCTCTCATCTCCTCTCTGCTCTCTGCTCGCTCCTCGCTCCTCTCATCTCCTCTCTCCCTCCCTCCCCCTCCCTCCCTCCCTCCCTCCCTCCCTCAGTCAGTCAGTCAGTCAGTCAGTCAATCTGTCAATCAGTCGGTCAGTCAGCCAGTCAGTCAGTCAGTCAATCAGTCAAGCCAGTCTGTCTACCCATCTAAGATGTTTTGTCTGCCCAATCATTTAACTACCTGTGCAAGTGCACATGCATGTGTGTGTAGGTATGTATGCACGTATGTGTACGTAAGTACGTTAGCACGCAGGCATCTATGCATGTGTTGTATATGAACATGTACATATGCATACGTACGTGTATGCATGTAAGGTACGGATGCAGATATGTATACGCCTGTATGCATGCACGCATTCATGATCAGTCAGGCAGACGCTTTCTGTGGTATTATGCGATGAGTAGGCTACGCAACATGATGGTATGCATTCCTGTCGCGGTGTATGTGCAGACGGTTTTTCACAAAGCTATAATATGGCTCTGCCATATCATTGAGACATCTCGCTTGCATTGTGTGTCTATGCGCCGTCATGCGCCTGAGAGTTGCTGGCCAAACTACCCATGCTGAGCGTGCCTGAATGCAGGGTTGCAGCCAAGACTGTGAGCTTTTGGCCATCCAAACCGGCTCTTTTCGTGTAACCTGCTGGAGTGTGATGACGATGACGACGACGACGATGATGATGATGATGTTGCTGGCGATGATAATGATGAAGACGAATCATAGACGTAATAACAAGATAATGAACAAGTAGGTGATGATGCTGATGATGATGAAGGTGAAGATGAGGATGAAAATGAAGACGACGATGATGATGGGTATGACGATGATGACGGGCTCTGTGAGTCTCCCTGCAACCGTTTCTCCGGTTACTTAAGGCCTCACATGATTCAGACCTTGAGGTCAAAAGTTCAACACACCATGGCGTACTTCATACGCTTTCGCAAGTCTCAGCATGCACCAGAGATACACTCACGCTGACCACATGCCTTAACCCTAAATGCCATAGACTCCAAACCCTGCACCCGAACGTCCCCTTTTCATATTCTTCGTCGAGGTTCGCGAACCGGTCGCCATGCGTGGAGCCGCGGTGGCAGGTGCAGCCCCTGCTCGCTTGAAGGAATCCCGGGAAGTCGGATGTAGGGCGTCGGGTTGACCTGTGGCCCAGTAAGCCTAGCTCCATAAAGGCTTATTTATAGAAACCAAAACAAGGAATCCTTGAAGGGTATGTGCTTTTTGCAACAGGTAGGGATCGAACGTTTGGGCTTCGGGTTGAAGGCACAAGGTTTAGGGTTTAGCGCTTTGGAAGTACTTTGGAACTATGTGATTTACATGAGAGAAGGGGTTGCATAAGTTTGGATAAATGTGTACGAAGCACATGGCAAGGCCCTTTCAGGAGCTTCTTCTGCCTCCAGCACGCTTCATAAACCAGTCTAACACCACCCTAAACACTAAACTCTCAACCCTAATCCCTGACGGGACAAAGCTGATTCATGTTGGAGAATCTGAAGCCTTAAACATGGCAACGCGAAATGGACCCTTATATAAGCAGAACACCACGCCCTGATGGCGTGTATTTTCGTGCATCAGTCTTTGCATGCTTCAGGTATGGACCTCAGCGCGCCACCAGGGCGTTGCACTCTCTATATAAGGGCCTTATATTGATTGGAGATGCTTTCGTGCTATATGTCAGTACAGCTATGATCAGGAACCCTACTGAGTAGCATTCTTCCGATGGCGCTAAGTTCAGGGTGAACGTAGGACAACTGAACAGTATTGGCAAGGATTCAGCCCTACATTAGATCCGAAATCCTGCCCTTAAAACAATAGAATCTGTGAGAGTTGACGAGGCATCACAGCTGAAGCTAATCCTGAACCCTCGACCCCTAAACCCTAAATCCTACACCCCTACACCCTAAGCCCCTAAATCCCTAAACTTCAAACCTGAACGACGCACCCCTAAACCCTGAGCCCTAAACCCCTGAACCCTAAACCCTAATCCCTAAACCCCTGAACCCTCAACCCCTAAACCCTCAACGCCCTGCCGGGCCTCCAAGGTTCATCTCCCAGGGGGCAGGGCCCAAGGTTGCATTGAAGACCTCGGCTGCACTGTTTAGGTGTTTAAGGTTTAGGGTTTAAGGTTTAGGGTTTGAGTTTAGGGTTTCAGGTTTAGGGTTTGAGTTTAGGGCTTTAAGGTTTGGGGTTTGAGTTTAGGGTTTAAGGTTTAGGGGTTGAAGGTTTAAAGTTTAGGGTTTAGGGGTGTAAGATTTAGCGTTTAGTTTGGCGCAGACTTCTTCTGCTTGAAGCATCAGGCGAATATAGGGGGGGTTAACACATAAATAGAATAGGGTAGTGGGGTATATTTTGCTGTATTTGTTGTAAGGAACGTACCCTAAGGCCCTAAGGCCCTCAGGCATAATATTGGTGATTATTGAAGCTTCTATATTACCTCGCAGTGGATACGGAGCTGTTGTTTACTGCTCAGGCGCTTCTCGCTGAATCGGCCTTCCTTCGGAAGTGAACTCAGAAACGGTCCCAAGCTCTAAAGGGCGGCCATGGCGGTCCAGCTGCACGAAGTTGTAGAGCTGCAGGCAGAGATAGATGGGCCGCGCCGAAAGGTCCGTTCCCTCTTGATTGTGTTGGCCCCCTGGACTAGTCTTAGCTGCGAGCTTCTGGCAGGAAGGAACAGTTTGCCTGCCGCCAGGATCTCCGGAAGGCGAATATGCAAAGGACCGAGGGTTTGTGGGAAGGACTCACTACCCGTGCCAATCCCGCTCCACACCGCCTCGCGCAACTTCGGAAGCGCTGCTTGCCACTCCGACGGCGTCATCATGTGCTCGAGAGTCGGCATCCCCGATGGATCTGGGAACCGTGTGAACCGGATCCTGGCTTCCTTGATATCGAAGCACTCGGTCTGCCCATCAAGGAATAAGCTAATGTCAACTATCTCCCTGTAAGATGTCACCGAAATCGGAGGGTCCCTCCAGGATTGCGAAGATGATGAGGCAGAGGAAGCCGGGCGAAAACGACGGGCCGACCTTGCAACTGCAGGCATCACCAGGCGTGCAGCCCCCGGAGGCTTCGGAGTCTTCGACAAAGCCAATCAGGATAGCGACTTCCCTGCCCAAACCTGTCAGGAATATGGACCACGTAGACGTCCCCTCGAGCCTGACCACCCGAGGACCTTTTCAAACTCCAGCGAGCCCCTGGAGCGACCTGCTTACCAGAGGCTTGTTGTGTGCTTCTATGGGCTAGGTCGAGGAACTGATGGGTGGTGTTGTCGTCGGCAAGCAAATCCAGGAAGGACATTCCCGTCATGTCATGCTCATGGTGGAGGAGCAACGCCAAACTCGTTACTTGGTCTCGAATCCGAAACTGGCTGTCAAGCAGTACTTCCGCATCCATGGAGCTTCGAACGATACCTCTGAGGGCCTGCAGAGCTTCCTGCGAGTTAAGTTCATATATCGACATGACTCGAGCCAGCTGTTCGGCTAGCATAACGTGACATATTGAAGTCAAGCACCGGAAACCATTGGTAAGGAAGTTGTCAAACCAGCTGCAGCCCTGCACCATGCTTTGGACCCATGTGTCGGCAACACATATCATCACGAACGGAAGGCTGGCTATTTTGACAGATAGGGAGGCCACTCCACAACCAACACCAACCAACAAGTCCAGCTGGTCGACGCCACTGTACTGTGCATCGCTCCAAGCTGCGAGGAAAGTGCGAACGAAGATCACCGCCACCACTGAAAAATACATCGTGCGTATCCTCCAAAGGGACATGTGGCTGCTAAACCTGAGCTCATGGCTGTTTGCATACAGAAGGCCGAAGAGTAGCAGCCGAGACAGGGAGCATAGGGTTGGAGCCAGGCAGGCATGAAAGATAGCCATGTCCAATATACATAGCTGAGCATGAATGAAAGATCGAGCGCCCCAGACATTCAGCGCTATTGTGTCAGCTCTTCGACCTTTTCATCCAATCTTGGATCCCGAAATGACACGGAAAACGAGGACACCTTCCGCAACACGGCTGCCGATGCATGGGCATCGCCTTCGACTACCACTCCGGTCAGGTAGATGTGGCTCAAGACGAAGACAACGGCAACAGCACTGGCAAAAAGGACAGCCATGGCCTCTGGTTGCAAAAACCTTGAACAAATCGCTTCGCGCTAAGGCTCAGGGTTGAGGATGAGCCTGGAACACACGTGGCAGGCGGCTTCGGACGTCAATCTGCCAGCGCATGCAGTTGAGCGAGATCCGACCCTAAGCCCCAAAACCAAGCTACACAACCCCAAACCCTGAAACCTAAGCCCCCAAACCCAAATACCCAAACCCCGAAACCTAAGCCTCAAAACCCAAATACCCAAAACCCTAAACCCTAATACCTAAGCCCCAAGACCCAAATACTCGAAACCTTAAACCCTATAATACCTAAGCCCCAAGACCCAAATACCCAAAACCCTAAAACCTAAGCCCCAAAACCCAAATACCCAAAACCTTCCGAATTGGCAGGCTGCCCAATCAGGTCCCGAGGCCCGGACGAGTCTACAACCCCTAAATATACCCCAACATCCCGGGGCCTTTTCAGAACCCAGAGCAAGAACACTCTTCTATGCTTACTACTTCGGAGAAAGCTGATACATGATTCTTCGCAGGCTGCAACTCCGAGCAGCCTTTTGTGAGTGGGGGAGGCTAAGTGTGCAAGCAGGCGTTGGTTTCGATAAGCGGAGAACCGAATTAAATTTCGTTAAGCCGAAAGGTTTTCGACTTTTCGCGTTTTCCTGTGCTTTTGGCACTTGCCGGCGCTTTTCGGGTTTTTCGACGCTTCGGCTTTTCTCGTTTGTCTGCACTTTTTGCACTTTTCGGTATACTTTCGGGATATTCTGCTTTGCGATTTGTTTCTGGGCTTTCGCACTTTGCTGTGCGTGTTCGGCAGTTTCGGCGTTTCCGCTTCTGAGCTTTCGAATGTTCGGTACTTTTCGGCTTCGTTGATGCTTTCATATACAAAGCTCTACACCAGGCTTCAGGTGGCCGCAGGGCTGGGCTCGTGGTAGGCCAAGCAAGTGTATGCTGGGCTGTTGTTCCAGGCCCAAGCACAGCGGCAAGCCCAGGCTGGAAAGGGGTATGAAAATGTAGGCTGGCCGAGAGCAAGGCCTGAGGCAGCAGTAAAACGAGTAGAGTCGGTAGTAGTCGTAGTAGTACTGTCACTAGTCGTGGCAGTAACTTTCAGCAGAATCGAGCTTAATGGCAAACTTTGCTGAATGTCCAACCATATCGGGTTCCGCCCGAGCCACCAAAAGGTAGCCAAACCATGCGTATGTTTGCTGAGTTTTCGGATTGGTTGAACTCTTCGAGTGTGCTCTTTCAGTGTTATTCGACGGTTTTGGCTCCAACGAACAACAGCAAGTAGGCAACACTTATTATGAACTTGTGGTTTGTTGTTCGGGACTTAGAGGCCGCCCAGCTGCATGTGTTCTTTTCATCTAGGTTTTCCAACGCATACAGAAATAGCACAAACATGCTCAGTTTTGCAGCAGGATTGGGAACCGCAGGCTCACAAATTTTAGTGATTTGATCCTCTCAATTGGGTATATTTCTTATTGTTTGGGGGACCCCAAAAGCAAGCTTCAATGACTTTTGCGCATTTCGTGTGCCCGAGAGCACCAAAGAGTGACGAAGCACGGGCATTTCGATCTGTTTTGCAGGTCTGAGGAGCCAACCAAGAACCTTGCGCACGTGACATTCCCATCTGTGCTTGCATCAGTTCGGGCATCCTCGTTTCAAGTGAAATGAACGAAACCATGAGCATATTTGATGTTTCTGGTTTCGGGAACCCTTCATGGCAACATGCACTGATTGTTGAGCCACCAAGTGTCAAGTCTGGCTGAGTTTGAAGCATTGCCGGGCTCATCCAAAAAAAGTATCCAAAACATAGATGCTTTTGGCCGAGCTGGGTCTTCGGGTTAAGCGAACTCCCGGAAGCGCTTGATGCGCTTGTCGCAGTGATGTTTGACCGGACTTGTTGAGTTTTCCCCTTTTTCGGTGGCTATGGATTTTTATCGTTGTCGACCGTTTTCCACATTTCGAATTCGCGACTTGTAGCCTTCCACTGTACTTTTCGACGTTTTCGGCTTTTTTGACTTTTCGACTGTGAAGCTTAGCTTCTGGCTGTGCGTTGCGACTTTTCGCGTCTTGCAGTACTTGTCGTCTTTTTTATTGCAGCCTTTCGACTTGTCGTTTTTTGCTGTACTTGTCGACTTCTCGCGGTGTTTCTTAACTTTTCGACTTTGCACAAATCTTCATCCAATGCCACTTTTCGACTTTTCGCTTTTCGCGTGCCGTTTGGCATTCTCAGCTTATTCGCGCCAACAGCCATTCGCAAACAGAGGGGAGAGGGGGCTGGCGTGGTATTTCTCCTAGAATATTTGGGACGAAAAAGGGATAGTATTCGTCACTAAGCACAACTATCACTATGCAAGCCCCGAGTAAAGGTTTTTCTTCGAAGGTCTTTGGAAGAAGGAATGCAGCCCAAAAAGCCCTGAACCGCGATTTAAATCTGCCCTACACCCTATATCATACACAAATCCTAAGCTCCAAACCCGCAACATGCATAAACCCCAGAACGTACATAAATCCTCAACCTTACACTCAAGAACCCTGGAGCCGCACATCCTAGACTTATCACCTGCAGCGCCCTTCGTCGACATCATGGATGTCTAGGGGACGAGTCTCTCAAGAGTTGAAGCGCTTAGTCTTTGTTACTTCCGGGGCTTCGGACTTAGTGATTAGGGCTTAGCAGTTTAAGGGTTCGGGGCTTAGGGTCTAGGGTTTGGTGGTTTAGGGTGTGCCTAAGCTCTTGTGTGAGACACGACTATGGAATGGAGGGTCTTGACGGCAACGATGACGAAGGCCACCAAAATCATACTATGAGTCAACATTTGGGCGGTGCAAGATTTCCTCCATCCACCGTAACCCTCAAAAGTTGCAGGGTTGAGGCGAGAAGGCTACGGCCAAACTGCCTAACTTCCCTACGCCAAAGTCAACATGAAACCCGCACACTATACGTCCTGAACATTCCTGAGCGGTCCTGGGCCCTACACCTACACCCCTGCAATCGTCCCGAAACCCTCCATCCTAAGCCCCAACCCCACTTCCATAACCTCACACCCTAACCCTGACCCCGAAATGCGAGGACCCAGCCGGTGCTGGCCCAGATCTGCTCGGAGGGGGCCTGATCTTGGCTCTTTCTGCAAGGACCGGGGTCTTACTAAGGAAAAGTTAAGGGCGTTTCTATACGGACGCTCTGACGGGCTCTAGAAGCGCTTTGAGAAAGACTTCCAGCAGAGGTCTGAGCGCTTAAGTAGGGCTGGTGGTAAGGGCTCTACAAGGCCTTTAGAGGGCTTTATAGAGCTTGTTCACGTGGGTTTGGGGGTTTGGGCCTTTGGGGTTTCGGGTTTAGGATTTGTGGTTCAGGGTGTCGGTGCAGCCCTTATCATCAGGGATTGCAGCCAGTTGGCAAAGACAGAACAGCTTCGATTTCAGCGCTTAAGCGCCTTAGGAAAGTTTAGGAGCAGAATGTGTGGGCCTTAATGATTTGAATGGGGGTTGGGCGCCTTTTAAAGTCGAACAACTATACTAACGACATCTTGGCCGAAGAACCCGGCCCTTGTGTGGAAACTTGCGAGGTTTGGGGGGACGGGGATAGCAAGTTTCTTCAGTTTGTGTTTAGGGTGCCAGGTGGTTGTCGGGTTTAGTGTTTGAGGCGTTTCCCTTGGTTGCTGTAGGGTTTCAGGTTTAGCTGCTTTACTATATGCGTTTCTTGAGTTCAGCGTTCGGATTTACTTCAAGACTCAACAGCTTGCCAGACCTTAATATAACATAGTACAATAACAAGGAGTATACTATAATATATTGTAAAATATTCTGCTATAGTTTGCAATAATACATTATAGCGTATCATGATACACCATGATGCAATATACTTTCGTATACTTTTCGAAAGTCTAGTACAATATGGAATAATGAAGTATAGTAAAGTATATGATCTAGTAGGGTATACTTTAGCATAATGAGCAGCAATTTAGTATATGATCAAACGAAATTTTAGAACAGCATATTATACGATACGATACAGCACAGAAAAACAATATAGCACAATAGTAGAAAGAAAACAACATATGACAGACTAGAATATACCATACTATAGTGTGAGATACTATAATGTAAACAAACACAATGCATTAATAATATATCATGGTAAATAGTAATTACCACAATATAACATAATATGACGTAGTATAATGTGCAAAAGAAAATACACTATAACCCCAATATAAATCGACTTGATACATTACAATTACAAGTTTAATATAGTACATTTTAATGTATGTAGTATACTCGAACATAACATTGCATAACATAAAATAATGTCATACAGTACATTCTAGCGTATTATGTTACATTATGAAGTATAACATGAAAAGAAGCAAAACGTAGCATAACTAAAGGTATTGTCATAACACGGTAAACTGATATAACACAATTTGGGCTAACTAAACATAACATAAATGATGTGACATACTATGTGCGGTTAAACGGTAAGACAGCAAGCTAACATGAAGTCACACAGACAATATGAGCTATAGACAAATACAACAATCCATGCGATAACACAGTTTAGTATGATAATGCCAGGTAGGAAAGTTCGAATAGAATATACTGTTATCTGTCATAGTGTGACATAACAAATGACAACACATGGACTACGATATCACATACAGGAGTTTATACAACACAGCCAACACACCTGAAATGGTATAATACGATAGAACACAACATAACACAGGACCAAAGACATTTAATAATACACTTTTCCCAAATCAAACATATTACACCACAACGAACACAAACCATATACTGTAACAAATATGATGTAATATTATATTGCGGAATGACAGTGTAAGGGAGCCTCGTATCATACAAAAGCATGGCATATACAACAACCTAAGACCTACTCTACCAAAATACATTTCAAGAAAGTAAAGTGAATTTTGCTGGAATCAAGCGTAGTGATCGTCAGCTCAGCACGCATTTGCCAGTCGTCCTTTCTTGGGGTGCTCGAGTTCGAGGCGCGCACTTCACAAGAGCGACGACGTTTGCGGAAAGCAGTGTATTGTGGCTGGCACTGACATGTGCGAATCACCAACGAGTTTTGCTTGTGTCCATGTGGTTAATGTGTGCCACAGCAAATATTGTGACGGATCACAGTTGGAGACTTCGGGAGCCCTGCAAACGCGAAGTGGCTCCGAGTCGATCATCTGTTTGGCTTGTCTGAACCCCTTGATCGATTGTCTGCCAGACTTCCCATAACAAAACTTCCAGCTGCCCCGCCTGCCAACGGGCGCCGTTGACAGCCTTTGGGAACTTTAGGATTTCGGCTACAGTGCGCATGGAATTTGAGGACACGGTTCTCGGGGCACAGGAGATACTGTCGCGGTCATGGGGGAAACCCTGTGAAACTGCGCAGGAGCAGATATGCCGGCTTTGGTCGATCTGGTAGAGCTGTTGCTGTTATTGTCTTGCATGTTTCTCTTGGTCCGTGGGCACGGGGAAGCAAATCTAAACAGCGTCATGCATCTTGGAATTCGGGAAATGGCTGGGTCTATAGAGCCTCCCTGTAGCCTCGATGTTCAGAATCTTCTCGGGAGCCCAACACCGTAACCAGGTTGAAACAACCCAAGTGCGCATTCGAGATTCTACGCTGGAATCCTATGTCCTATGAGTTCTCAACCCTAGACTCTACGCCCCACTCCAAAACCCCTCCTTGAGGTTCTCATCTGACCATGGCTTCATTTCACCCAGTGAACGACTCAGGCTCGAGGTCAAACCCTAACCCTAAACCCCGGATCGGTCTAACGCTCAGAGCTTCGCAGCCCCAGCGGGGTGAAGTCGAAAGACGGAAGCTTTTTATCTGCGAAATCTGAACGACAGCCGAGGGTGATGCATGTCGTTGGCTGCAGGCGCGGGCGAATGCGGAGGTGCCTGATCGGTGTACATATATAATAACCACAACAATCACCATAATGGTGACCATATGAATAGCAGCAACAGCAACCACCATGACAACTACTGGGATCATGTAAGGTAATCATTAGTCATAACACTCGTCGTAAGCTTCATAACCGTCAGAATGATCCGAGTCATCAAATTAGTGCTCACAACCACCAATTCCAGAATAATCATCATGACCGTCATGACCATCATGTTCATCGTAGCAACCAGAATAATCACGGTCATTTTGTTAATAAACACGAGATCACCCAACACATCAAAATCATAACCATGATAACCATGACGATGATCCAAGTAACGCAACCATCTTAAAGATCGCCACGATCCTAATAATCACAACCATCACCGTTTTCAGAATGATCATATGCATCATCTTCGTCATAGTTATTGACATTTTAGTTCTAGCATCAGGAAACACTAACGATGACAGTAATCATAACAACAATCTGTGCCCGTTCAAACGGAATTCGTAGCTCCGTTCTTGGTGAGTTGTCGCAGCTCGAATAGGTACTTAGGCTTACAATGCTGCATGTAGGTCAGGTTTACATAGGCAAGATGCTGCAAACCGTACTCAGATGATGCGAGTAGCTCAAACGCCAGATTGAGCATGATTGAGGCTGGAGCCTGGATGACCAGATTAGGGTTATGGGGTCGCTATACTACAGCAAAAATCTGTATAATCAATTATTTGGGAACGCTGTGGGACCAATGTCTGGAATTATGCAGGCTCCTAATTAAGTTGAGTGCATCGGGCCAGTGCTTTCAGGCGCAAAAAAGGGGGAAACAAAGCGTCACAGTCTGGATAGACTCACTGTCAGAAATGCTGTCGGCAGGGCGATGCTAAAAGGAAGTGAAAGTAGATCCTGGATCCTGGTGAAAAAGCGATGTTCGTAAGGCGGTCTGAAAAACATTAATAAACTACTATCCGTGCGTAAGGAACACCTTCGGGCTTTAATGAATTGCAGGTTGAGGGGCACTGGCTTTGGAGTTTAAGGGGATCTGAAGTACACACAAAGGGTCTAGGGTTTGCTGTACCCTGCAGGATTCGGGGCTACTGTAGGGGCCTTAATAATTGGAATAGGGTGTTGCGGGCTGCTTATTACAACTATAGCATAGTATACCCCAAACCCTATTCTAATTATGAAGGCCCCTATATTATCCTTCTTCTTGCACTTAGCAGTCTCCGGGTCATGAGTTCGGAGTTCCGGGGTGCAGGATTAGGGGCAGCTTCGGCCCTTCGACCGCTAATGCAGGGGGAGGAAACAGTTGCCGTCAGAGGTTTGCGGTATGCTTTGTATTTATTAGTACTTGGTGTGTAATCAGAAGAAAGAGCCTTGAGAAATACTTTAGGTACATTCCATATATGAGCGCCAGCCAGCTCATCGAGCTGAAGAAGCGATTCGAGCAAGCATACGTGCCAAGGATGGAAACCAGGCAATCTATAGGGTGAAGGTGTAGAGAAAGTATACTGTAACGACTTTGGACAAGCTTCACTAAAACCCGAGAAACCCAAAGCTGTAAACCTCAAACCGGCTGACACGCGGCCTGCCACGGTGCATCGTGAAGCTCGGCACTCCAGGTCCTTGTGCTTGGGCTTTTGGGAGCACTGGACGGTGGAATTCGATGCTGTAACCCGTCGAACTCTCTACCCTTAAAGCCTTCAAGCCGGGGACCCATATAAACCGCGATCCCATGATTCAGCGGATTGGACGCAGTGCGTGTAAAGCTTCCAGGAGTTCGGATGTCCCGGACGATGAAAGCGGTTTGCGCACAGGGTTGCTGAAGGGCTTAGTCTGAAGTTGATGGTGATGAAACAAGAAGAATGTTGGTGGTGCTATTTATTGTTGCGGCGATGACCAGCATCGCTCCGCTCGTCGTCGGAGTCACAGGTGGTAAGATTGTAGGTACAGGTGGGCCCAAACAAAAACAAAGAACACTGCTGCACCATTGAAGATAAGTTGCCGAACCAGTCAGCGAAAACACAGCCCACCACACAACGTAGGAACTCTCAGAAATTCCACGGAGAGTAAGGCAGAAGCTCAGCTTGTGTGGCCGATGCCCTGCTTGCCGAAGCCTGGCACATGAAAGACTCCCCCTGAACCCTACACTCTAAATCCCTAAGCCCTAAACTAAACCCTAATCCCTAAATCCCTAAACCCTTAGTCTTAAACTCCTAAACACCGAAAGCGCCTACACCCCAAATCCCTAAACCGTAACAACTAATATAGAGATCCAAGAAGTTCGAACATGTGGTGCAAATTCTCTCCATGTCCATAATAGGTTGTCTGGGAACAAACTCGCTCTAAGCGACGGGTATCAATAACTCAAAATCAAATCTGTGGGGTTTGGCAAAGTGGACGTTCTGGAGCTAAAAGCACTGGAACAAAAGACAAGCCTAAACCCTAAGCCCTATAAATCAAAACCTTAACCCTAAATCTAAATTACAACCCTAAGCTGGTTCACGGTTGCGCAAAGTTGGACTCGGCGATCACAGAGTCTCGTTGATTGCATGGCCTTGTGCAAGCACCATGGGCTGCGAAGGTTGATCCCAAATAGCCCCAAAGACTGCATACGTGCCAGTTTAGGATTTAGGGCTTGGGTCTTGGGCTTGGGGGTCTTGGATTTCTTCGATCGACCTTTGACTTAGATACTAGGCGATTCGACAATCCAACTATACCAAAGCACACTCCTAAAACCCCGACAACGTCCGATCCTGGGATTCGCGCTAAACAGCAGTCGCGGCCTGACCAGATGCCGTCATCGGCGGCTCGGAAGTGGCGTCCGCAGGGGCTGGTGGCGGGGCCTTCGGTTTTAGGGTTTATGGCTTACGGGATTTGGGTTTCGCGTTCGGGCTCAAAGGTTTTGGAACGTGCGATATGACATCGCAGTCGTTTAGAGGCTTCGCAACTTCTTCAGAGACGGTCTTCCATAACTACTTGTGTCACCAATGAAAAGGTCCTGATCCCGAGATGCAGCCCGAACTCCAAGCTGCGGCTAAGCCCCTAATCCAATACCCAATACCCAACCCGCTACAGCCAAGCTCTACACATCTCTGCACCCTAAAAGCACTACCATACAATCAGACGAGGAAGAAGTCTAAAAACGGGTTTGGGGCTACAGTCTGCTTCGGACCGTTTGGGTCCCCTGTTTAGGCAAGCCGAAGGTCGGTTTCATCAAGCCTCGTCCTCCCCATCGATCTTTAGTTTCTGTAGGGTCTGAGGGTTTTGGGTGTAAGGTTTTGGGGTTTAGTGAGTCTGGTAGGGTTTAGACCATACCTCTTGATTCGGGGCACGTTAAATCCAAGAGTACTTCAACATCGATGCATAAGGCAACAGCGAAGGTCCGGGTCAAGGGCGGGCTGAGCCAAATCCTCGTCCCTACCTTTACCTATAGCACCTATACCCGAGCCCGAGTTTCCTTGTTGTCTGCATCCGAGCAACAGGTGATGGGGCCACATAGAGGCGGCTGTTCTCGGACACCCACCTTCCAACAAGCTTAACATCCCGGTCGTTAACATCGCTATAGGGGGCTGTATACAAAATGTCTTTGTTGCAATGTGATACAACAGTTTTCCGAGGTCTTTATAACTTACCATCAACCCAAAACCCATAACCCCAAGCCGCAGTTTTGGAAAGCAACAGAGGGGAAATGGTGTTCCACTGAGACGATTCGGACCTCTCCTGATTTTTTTGGGATCCCGGCGTGAATATTGCGGCTAGTAAACAGAATAGAGATCATTTAAGGGCTCCCTTCACGAGAACGTCGGAGCTAGGGGGCTTTGATAGAGGGGTATGGGGTTGGGTGTGGATTGTACTATGAAGAGTACCTTAACCCGCCAAAACCTACTTTTTGTAGGGTCCCTATAAATTCCATATTAGGGTTTATGACCAGAACCTACAAACAAGTAAAGACAAATACGGAAATGCGCGAGGAGGCTGCAAACACAGCTCCGGCTAGCATAGCACGCCTGCTGCTATGGTCTGCGCTCGGCGCTTCTAATCCCTAAACCCTGAACTCTACCTCGGGCCTGCTGGTTGGCCATGAGGGAGGGGGAGTGGTTCTCCAGATGTGATATAATGTGATTGAAAATCAGAATGGGGCGTTGCATCATAATATGGGGACCCATATTTGTTGTCCTGTACTTCCAGTTGGGAGCCCGAAAGAACAGTATTTTTAGTTCTTCAGGCTTCTGCGCTAGGCTGCTTGCACCATCCTTGTTTCACAGGCACCCGATAGGTTCCTGCGAGCCTCAACCTAAAGCTCTACAATCCGGATTTCCGCATGCTAAAGCCGTAAACATTCCTAAACATCCGAGCATGAATAGAGACTAGACACAAAATCTGACGAGCCCGACACCGATCAGGAAATCAACGACTGCTACCCTTGTCGTTGACAGATCTAGAGCTTAAAGCCTCAAGCTTCAAGCCTAAACCCCTAAACCCCTAAACCCTAAACCCCTAAACCCTAAACCCCTCAACCCTTAAGCACAATCTGGAAGCTTGCTATAAAGCTTGCTGAAGCTGTTGAGGCTTGGGGCCGGTGGGGGCCCGTTGGTGCGCAGGGTTGTAGGGTTTAGGGTTTAGGGTTTAGGGTTTAGGGTACCTTCTGAGCAATGAATATGGGTAGTTCGCTATCTCAGGGTCCCTTTTGGGGTCCTTTCTGTGAGGGTGTCGTAGTATTTGGGTAACCTAAAAATAAACCCTACTTTAGAGAACTCCCCATACACTCTGGTGCGTTTTGCTTCTCCTCTAAACCCTAAACCCTCTATTCAAAACTCTGGGGATAGAGGACTTGGAGAACATGTTTTCAGGTGAAAGGCTGAACCTGACAATGCGGGCCAACAGCTTTTTGTTTTTTGTCATTTTGCATGTCCAACTAAGGCTTGAAGTTTTTTTGGCTGCGGGGAACCTGCTATGAGTATATTCAGGGAAATGATCTTGAGGGAATACACCTAAATACCCCATGGACGGACTGCACACCAACGACGACCTGAACCCTCAAACCGAACGAGCCAAAATCCGAAAGCCCTTCACCCCGCAACAGCGGCACTGTGTCCCTGAACCCCGAAATCCGACCCTCAAAGGCCCAAACCTCCGAAGTACTGTCCAGCCTCTGCATGGGCCCCAGCTCGTCCACTAGACGGTCGAATGCCGTCTGGCATAGAGCCTTTTTTTTTGGGGGGGGGGGGG
>CAJNDV010031107.1:352130-362858 GCA_905221635.1 Symbiodinium sp. CCMP2456 | reverse complement strand
CCCTCGGCCCACATAAAGCCGAAAACCTAGGTACCGGAGGGGGGGGTAGCATATATATATATATATATGTATATATGCTCATATATATATATACATACATACATAAACCCTAAACCCCAGGAGTGGACACCAGGCCTCGCCGAAGCAAGCATCCATGCCTCGGGTGTAGGGCTTGGGGGTTTGGGGCAGCCTAAACCCTAAAGTTTAGGGTGTAGGGTTTCGGATAAGAACTTCCATGGATTCCATGGGGACTTTCCGCCAACATTTTCTGGTTTGCACAGGGTGTTGAGCGCATGAGGGTTGCATAGAGCTTGTGCAGGGCTTTGAATGAAATTATGTACCGTCTGTCATGGGATGAACCTGGAACAACCGCAAGCCCGAAACGCTGGAAGGAGTGCTCCAAGGATGGATTCGGGTATAGAAGGCTGAGCGTACGTGCTTGACAGGACACGCGGATTCTGGGGTTTATGGTTTAAGTTCCTTGGTATAATCAGAACAGCTACAGTTTGAGGACATCAGATTCATCATACTCCAAAGCCCTAAACCGAACAATCTGAAAACGGGCTACCCCAAGCGCCAGCACCCTGAACTTCAAGCTCTACATCCACAAACCGTAAGCCCACAAACCCTAAATCTCTACATTAACCCTAATCCAGAAACTCTAAAACCCCTTTTCACAAAATCCCACGTGCAACAGAAATCGAGGCTGCAATGGAGCCGAAGAGCCGTCAGCCCGCGGCGGAGGTGGTGCAGGCACCACCTCCTCCTCCTTTGCCGTAGGCTTTAGGCTATGTCGTAGAGATTATGGTCAAGAGTCGGGCTTTACACTGTTGACGATGATGAGGTTCAGCCTGTGTGTGGGCTCTGGCTTCAAAAGCTTCCTGTGCGCGGATGGTTGAATGCACAGATGGCGGGCCCGAGGACTCCATACTGTAGACTTTATGGCTTTTTGGCCAATGATGCAATGAAGGAACCGAGGCCACATCGCAAGGACGGGCTCAATCCGGAGGTCTGAACAGTCTAAGTATTCTATATTTCGGTTATCAGGCCTCTCCATTATGGCTGAGAGTCTCGTGCTGTAAAGGTAGTATACAACATGCTCTTTGGAATGAAGCCTGTTTCAGGGTTAGGGTTTATAATGAAGACTCGATAATCGAGCCCTGGGCGCTAGACTCGGTTGTTCCCGAAGCCTGGAGTATCAACTTCAAGAAGCCCCAAGCCCGGAACCCTCAAACCTTAAACTCTTTCCCCACCAAGGAGATTCCATGGTTTTCGGTAATTACGAATTACCTTGTCCTAAACCCCTAATCCCTAAACCCTAAAGCTGATAGACACCAAACCTAAGTGTTCAGTTCGAAGTTCCGGACCCAAGCCAAACTCGATGCCCTACCCCCGGAGATACTCTGTACAACACCGTTAGCAAAAGTCTAAAACTCTATAAAACACCCCAGGAAGTGAGGGAAGGATCTCTTCTTCTTTTGTTGTTGCGAGCTCTTGTGTCAAAGCCCAACCCCAAACGCGATAGCAAACCCTAATATTACCATTACTATGAACACTCGCAAGGAAGAACGAAGCCCTACGGTGGCTTCTATGGACCTCAATATCGAAGAAACTGAGACAACCCCTGCATCATTCCCAAGCCGCAAGATCAGAGGTCTTGGCCCTCCCACTGCACGGGGGCCATCCTACAAACCGTAGACGGTACCCACGGCTGGGCCCTGAAATGAAAACCCTAAACGTGTGGATCCTTGCAATAGAACCCTTGCGTTCAAACCTCCACCGGCTTGCCGCTTGCTTCATCGCCGTCCCACTCGTACCTGGCAGACATGCTCAAGGACGTATCCGTGGGGCACGAAGCTTCAAAACATCCGTCTACACCCATCCAGGCTTTATCCTAGACCGACTCCAACTCCTCATGGCTTGCATTCTTTTGCCCTGGACGTACGCAGTTCTCATTGGTTATCTACGTAGTTCTACTTTGCAGACTTTGCAGATATCTCCACGGCCTCCCAGGCGCTAGGGAGATCAGTTAACCAAAGCTTTGTGGGTGCGGCTTTGTGTTTTAGGATTAAGCCCAAGTAGTCCGAGAAGGGCCGAAGACCCAGCCCTCAAAGGCCCGAGCCCCTCAAACCCTGGATCCGAAAAACCCGAAGCCCGACATGGCCAAAGCCCTAGACCTTGAAAACCCTCAAACCCCTGTAGACACCCTGGACGGGCACTTGTCATCCTCGACTGGTTCTCCACCGACACCTATATAGACAGTACACCCAACACAATGAACAAACATCATGTGATAACGACTGGAGGTGGTGGGGTGGTGCCGGTCGTGGCCACGATGGCAGTGAAATGATAATTGGCACTAGTGGCCGCCGCTTTCATGATGAAGATAACTGGAATGCATTAATATCCTTACGAGTGTCTTCACGCTGGCTAGGTGAATATAGGGGCCGAATCCGTAATTACTGTTTTAAGTCTGGTGGGGTGCATTCGCCTATAGAGGAACCGAACCCAAAGGAATAGTATTACTATCTATTGAGCCTCACCGCACCCCAAATTGCACATCCTACTATCTGAGCACTCAGCCCTTCATCTAGCCGTGCCGGAGGCCGTCGGGTCAAGATGTGCAAGGCCCCGTATTTGGGAGCTCCATCGCATAGAGTACATGCACGCCTTCGTGTACATCTGCATCCCTGCCAGCCCCCAAACTGAGGACGATGATGGTGATGATGGTGATTGTGATGGTGATGGTGATGATGCTGATAATGATGAAGTTGATGACGGAGGAGGCGGAGGAGGAGGAGGAGGAACAGGGGGAGGATGTAGATGAAGATGACGATGAGATGAGGATAGCGTTGGACTCCAACATCGCCTGCTTGCGATCGGACCCGGCGCACTGTAGCCGAAGTGGTCCCGGGATCCGGGCTGGTGGATGGCCGTTCCTGCGTACAGCTGGTGGAGTTTCAGATGTCTGTCGGCATTGAGGCATTCTTTGCTCTGGTGCCTCAGGCGATTTGCACCTTCAAGAATGTTTTGTCACTGCTGCCCAGCGCCCTTGTCTGCCCTTAGCGTCCTGGCGGGTAGGGGCTGCGGGCGAAAGACCGCATCTCGTTCATCACCTGGATCCAGGTGGGTGGCAAAACATCGGGAATGTGAGAAGACATCTGTGCACGTTACACATGCTCAGTTAGCGATTTTCCATAGGTAGGTTGACACAAGCTCATTGAGCAATCGCTGTCGGTGATCACCTTTCTGATTTTTGGATGCCTGGTGAGCCCACGAGGGAGTCCAAGCTCCAGTTGGGGCCTCCCGCCTGCCTTACACTGGCACAGGACCTGACGGTTTCAGCACTGCACATACATACGAAGGCAAACAAACGAACCGAGTACGAAGACTTGTACCAACAGTACTGACTCTGCTACGCTTGTCCGGGCATACTGGCCCCCCAGTCCGGGGTTTAAGCTCTGAGATGTGCTTCCAAAGCCTGAATCCTAAATCCTCGAGGTACTACAGGGGCCTTAATAATCAGAATAAGGTTTTGGGGTATGTTATACGATAAATAAATATCATAAGGGAACCCCCAACCAATAGTATTGGTACTTTATTTAGGCCCACCCTAAACCCTAAACCCTACCATATTATGGGGTCCAGCCCTCCCCCCCACCCCAATCGCCGGCTCAAGCCTCGTAGGTCGTCTTCCAATTTTCAGCATCGGCCTCAGGGGTTCATTAAGATTCGGGGGATTTACGAGGTTTTGGGCTTTGGATCTAGGGTTTTAGGGGTTTAGAAAGGGGAGGGCTTAGGGGTTTAGGGATAAGGCAGGAGCTCAGGGTTCGGGGGTCGAGGTTCTTTGGACCAAACCTCGTTGACATCGGCTTGTGGGGGGGGCAAGTAAGGATCGTCATCTTAGGATGAAGTGCTGGTCTAGGTTCAGATGCGGTCTAAGTTTGCTCTTGAGAGTCACCGGCGTGTCGTTTTGATCGTCCCGGCAGCTAACCAGGAACGAAAATCAGCATATCAGAAACTGAGCACCGATCATGCCAACCCTTAACAAAAGATCCGAATCGTTTTCACACCGAGTTTTTGAACGCCAGCTCCGCAATCAACGGAACATACTCAAGTTTACAGGCTCGAAGAAAGCCGACAACAGCTGTCAGAATATGTCAGAATGCTGGATTATGTTACACTACATCACTACGCATGCCGAGCCGAAACCCCAGGAGCCCACGCCTCCATGCCAACGGGGTAGAAGCGGTCCGTCATGTCTCGAGCTGGTGCCTTTCACTTCTCACCAGGATGGCTTGAGGTTTAAAAAAGGGCGGCTTCTGGGGGGGGGGGGCCTTCTCTTGCTTCAGGGTGGTTCTAGATGTAGGCGCTAGGGTCGATTCGGGTTTCCGGCCCCGAGCCCAGTCTGCTGTACCAAAGCTTGCTCAGTCGTGAAAAGTGCGCGCTCTCAGCCGCGCTGCCCCCAAACGACTATCGTATCATGCTCTTTGACGGCTTGGACGTTCATCTCTTTTTTGCTGCTCAACATCTTGTCAGTTGCATCGAACCTTTGATCAGTTAATCAGCTTATCGCAGAAGACTTCGAGCTTTGAATATACTTATTCGTGCTATCCCGCCAACTAGCTGGTACTACTAGTTCGCTGCAGGGGGAGGCTTGAACAAGTATTGGCATTGTACTGTGACTATACGTAACATGTATGTACAGACAAACCGCTAAGCCCTCAAAACAACTGGCCGACCTCGGGCAGGCCTGAACCCGTCCGGCGTGCTGTCTTGGGCCAGAGCGCTATCAGAGGTTTCATCGTTTCATCCATGCGGCTGGCTCCCTTTCTCGACATGTTCTCCGAGCTTTCGATCTGGGGCGGGGGGGACCCTCTATGCTTGTGACAACCTTCTAATTCTGATCATCGCTGTGACTTAACGTCGCCACAACCATCGAAACCACCGCCAGGCACCAGCACCACCACCGCGATCATTACCACGGCCGAGTTCCTCAAAGGCATGATGATCGTCGTCATGGTTCTTGTTGTCATCGCTTACAGAGAGCCTCATCTCCAATCTGTGTCCATGCGATCGTCATCGCGTTGTCCTTCATCTCGCAGTCCTCACCGTCGACATCCCTCACATCGCTATGGGTTTAGGGCTTAGGGTTTGCAAAAACTAGCAGCCGGAGAGCTGCATCAAGAAACCAACAAGACCAGTCAGATGCATTCTTTGCCCTTGGGGCACTTCGCCCGAACCTTTGGACCCAGACTCTCATTTCATCAGCCAACAGCTACATAAGCTACCCTATGCCCAAAAACAATTATCCCGACTTCCAACCCTGAAACCCTAAACCCTCAAACGCCAAGACCCCAAACGCCAAAGCTTAAAACCCTCAAGCTCCTCTCTCAATCCAAGCCCAGAGAAATGGCAGCGGTTGGTGGAGTCGATCTCGGCGCGCTTGGTTTGGAGGTTCACGGAAGCCGGCACGACGCCGTGCTCTACCGGACGCCCGTGTTCAGGGTTTCGGGTATAGGGTGTAGGGCTTGAGGCCTCAGGTTTTCGGGCAGAGGTTCCCCTGCTACACTGAGCTGACATCCTGCCTCATTCCGTCATGCCATGCCCAAACGGACGGTTTCGGGGCTTCATGGCCAAAGCTGATTTTTGGAGGCATCTGGGAGAGCACGGCTTCGTGGGAAAACCACCCCCCGACAAAACTGCATCACAGGCCTTGCACCGGTAAGCTGGATGCTGCCAGCTTCTTCGAGGGTCTAACATTTTTCCGGCTTTGGGAGCTTTACGGGCTTGAGATTCAGCATCAGGGTTTTGAAGCTTTACTGTAGGGTTTAGGGACGCTTCTTGCCAGCAGCACACTCAACAACACTGCTACTCTCATGCCTCCTCGTACCATAATAAGCACTGCCACTCTTGCCACTGTTGCTGCTTTTTCTATGGTCGGTTGGGGGTGCCGGAGGTCTCTTGCATCCTGACTTCCTAAATAAAGCCCTAGATCCAAGACTCTAGATCTACGGCACCCTAGTTCTACATCCTTCATCTTCAGCCCAAAATAAATCTCCGGTTGTGTTGGGGGGTTTGAAAAAGTCGACCGGCCGGGAAGTCGTATTCTGAGACACCACCTTGCCTGCACTACCTCCTCCACCAGAAGGGCTTGCAGAGTTCAGAAGTTTAGTCTTGAAGATTTCGGTTGCTCGGGGTAAGAGGTCGAGGATTTAGTGTGCTATTTGGAGAAGACAGAGGTTCAGATAGTGCAGGACATCATTATCGCCAGGACTGAACATCCTGTCTCATGTCTTGTCACTTGCGCCGGAGTCGCCTGAAGACTTTGCATCAGCGCACGTGGCGTGCGCAGCACCAGAAGTAGAATCTTCGGATCCTGAACCTTAAAGCTAGTAAACTTAGTAAACCTTACGCAAACCCTATGAACCCGAAACCCCATGAACCCTGCAAGCCCTACACGCTAAAGTTCTGGGCATAGGGCCGTGCTGTAGGAGTCGAGGTCATGGGGTTTCGGGGTCAGGCACGGGGCGGGGCCTAAAGTGGATGTCCTAGAGGATAAAAACTTAACCCCGAACCCTACTTCGTAAACCGTAAGCCCGGAAAAGAGCAGTAAATGAAGCGTGTTGTGGGCCGCATGTGCCCATGGCGCACTCAGCTCTTGAGAAGGCGGTCCTGGCGGGACACGGCACACTGCTAGCATCTGGTAACTGGTAGGATCAGCGTCATCCACACCATCACGTTCCTCGCCATCACCATCTCACACACTACCATCATCTTCATCTCCCTCATTATGATTATGATCACCACTGTGGTTGTCACCCACACGAGCAATGTGGTCAGTTCCCAGTTGTCATCATCGCCATCGCCACAACCACCATGACCCCAAAACCGCAATCTGCATCGCCATCTCAGTACCGGAGCAGCAGCAGCAGCAGCAGCAGCAGCAGCAGCAGTAGCAGCAAGAGCAGGAGGTGAAAGGGCAGGACGAGGACGAGGCAGAGCAGGGCCAGAGGGGAATAGGAGCAGTAGGCATGAGGTGTTTGTTTACAAGTGTCAAACAACAGGAGTGCTGAAGCAGCAACAGGAGCGGGCGGCGGAGACAGCACCAGTACTTGCAGAAGTGCTGGAGTAATCGCAACAACGGTGTAAGACTTGGAGATAGTCAGACCAAGACGAGGGGCAAGTGCAAGAGCCGTCATCAACGGCCATTCAAGAACAGCCCTAGCCCTAAACCCTAAACCCTAAACCCTAAACTATGTCCCTCACTAGACACTAAATGCTAGTCCACTGGTGGAAGAGGTCCTTGGTCTTGTCTTGGAGGAGCTTCTTTTCCTTGAGCTCCCCTTCGGTGAGGATCCTTGGGAGGTCTAGGAGCTTAGGAAGCTCGAAGTTGTAACCTACGAGCGGCTTGCAGCTTAGGGGTTTAAACTTTAGCGCGCGGGGTCCAAGCTTGAGGGCTCTGGGGAGAAAGGATTTGGGCTTTGATAAGGCCTCTGCGCCCACACAGAAGCGTGGCTTTGCGGAATGGACGTCTGGCAAATGGGGCCAGAAGGCGAATTTAGCCCCAACCAGGCCCGGACAAACTAACTCATCTACGCCGCAAGAAATCCTTAGGCCGGAGACAGACACGAAAAGAGAGCTGAGGGATAAACCCATAACCCTAAAACCCTGAATTGTAAGCCCAACCCCAAAGCAACCCTAAACGCAAACCCACAAATCCTAAACCCTGACAACGAGGCCGCCGCTTTCCCTGATCCCCAATCCGCTCGACGATCTTCGGTGTGCCGTCCGGCTGAGACTTCAAGGCATCGATGACCTCGGGACGGGGGGAAGGCTGTGGAACTGTCGGGTTTAGGGTTTAGGGTTTAGGGTTTAGGGTTTAGGGTTTTGGGTTTAGGGTTTAGGGTTTAGGGTTTAGGGTTTTGGGCTTGGGGTTCAGAGCTGAAGGGGTGCAAAGTCTAGGGCTCAATCAGCGGTTTAGAGCTTCGGGTGAAACTTTCGGGCTGTGGGCTTGAGGCTGACAACTTCGGGTTTAGAGTGCAGGGCCGCGGCTTCCGGCTTCTGGCTCAGAGTTTCGGGCCTCGGTGCGGGCGTCGAGTTCGAAATTTACGATGTTTTGGGTTTAGGGCTTTTGTTGGGGGGTTTAGGGTTTTGGGTTTTAGGGTTTGACGGGCATGGGCAACTGCAGGAGCAGTTGCTGCGTTGTTCGACAGATCAGAGCCTAGAACTAAAACTTGTAACTTTATTAAACCCTGAACCCTAAACCCTGAACCCTAAACCCCGAGCCCTGAATTACCCTGAAGCCTAAATAAGCCCTGAACTCTGAAGCCTAAAATCGAAGGCGTGGGCCTCATCGATTTCCTTGTCGCGAGCTTTCTTCTCCACCTCCGGCGCAAGGCGATGATACTATCTCAGGTCGACCGGGTCTCCTATCAGAACTACAAGGGGTGCCACATAGGTTTCGATTAGAGGTACTGCAATAGAGGGGTACGCCTGAGTATTCTGCTTTAGTTTGCCCAGATGGCTCCGATTGCGAAGATTTGGGATCGGGTGACTTCAGATACTGAGGTCCGACCACAGATGCACACACTGCTGCTTACTGCGCAAGCGAAGAGCTATCCATAATTTCTCGAAGTTTCTGAAGCAATGTCACGACTTCGCTGAGTTCACGCAATACTGGTGATCTGAGCAGCAGTCTTTATCTGGCGATCGTTGCTCTTCATAGTAGTGGCCATGGCAGTCTTCGAGCAGTAATAGGAGAAAGAGGAGAAGCAGCAACAGCAGCAGCGGCAGCAGTAGAATAATAGTACCAGGCTCTCCTGATCATTTGTTGCCACTGAAACTACTACGGCGATGATGACGACAGTCACTCTACTTAGACGACTGATAACGTTGCCAAGACTACGGTCCTCCTAAAACTCCGGCCTTATCCAGTCGGCCCAGCCGCTGCCAGGACGCGACGCCCCCAAGCACGACCCCCTGCAAGCAGGGCTTAGCAGGGGGGGTGGTGGGTTGGGTGTTGAGGGTTTGGAGGCACGGCGTCATACCACGGATGATCAGGCTTTTTATGGGGTTTTCTGTAGAGTTGTGTAGCCATTGTTGAGAGGGGGGGCAGAGGGGTTTGATGTATGGCAAGAGTGTCGGCTTACGTTTGGTGTGGGTTCCGTGTTGAGGGTCTAAGCTCAGGCGTTTAGGGTCAGCATTGAGGGGCTGTGGAAGGATCTTACACCCAGGTACAGTATCGTAACTTCGGAGCTGTGGGTACGGGCACCCGAAAGTCGGATCGCATCCGCAACATCCAACACAAAGAAGTTCTGAACAGCGAAGCCGGCGCTTTAAGGGAAGCAAGCCCGAAACCTATCCTCTGCACATGGGATCAGGAGCTTAGCTGGGAATAACTCCGTAAAAGCCTCTGCGGTTCTGCACAAAAGGAAGAGCCCAAGGAGACGGACACCGGATGTAGGGTTTGCCTTCAGCCTTTTTCTTCAAAATGAAGGCTGAGGGGCAGCTCTGCGAAAGCATGCCCGAGAACTGGTCCGCTCTACGTGCATGAAAGGCAGCCCCATGCCGACCTAAGAGAGAGCAACCATCTACAAGAGAAGATACCAATAACCGCTGAAAATCACCAAAGCTACATGCATCAAAGCAGTCGACAGAACAGAGTATGATGCCGTAAATGGACGAGTTACCGTAGGAAGAGTTTGAAATGTCACAACTGTATTTTCACTTCTTCGGCCGTAGTAGCATACAAACACTAGTCACAACAGTACGTACCTCGTAGAGCATCGGAGCTATATCATCAGCAAAGTAGCAACAATAGCGGCATGGAAGTGACACTAGCTGTACTACTGGTACAATAGTCATAAAGAAGACAAGAAATCTGGCAGAAACAGTAAGCATTATCATCACAACATCAACATGTCTATTCTCAGAAGAACGCAAGTCTCCGAGCTTGTCATTGAAATAAACCGAACAGATTTGCGAGGAGCCTTCAACCATATCAATATAATACGGGTACTTAGATTAAGGATCTCTAGCGCGACTTACTGCTGATGCCGCAGACTCTCTCACTAGTCCCTGTTCGCGGGATCATCCTTTCTGTATGGATCCAGCTTGAAATGATAAACTCCACAGGCAAACGATCCAGCAGGACGGCACAGCTCTGCCAAAGCAAACTAAGGAGGGGAGGAATTTAGCCAGCGGTCAAGTCCTCTTGGGTCAGAGCTGGTCGCAGGTCGCCGATCCAAAATTGCAAAATATCTCAGAACCTAAGAGTCTACTACCCTATCCTATCCCAACGGCGTGCGCACGCTGTCGTAGTAGTGCTCCTTCTCCTCCTACTCCTCCCGCCTCCTCCTCCTCCTACTGCTCCTGCTCCTGCTCCTCCTCTTCTCCTCCTGCCTCCTCCCTCCTCCTTCCTCCTCCCATTCCTCCTTCTCCTCCTCCGTTGCATCCTCCTTCTCCCGAGCATCTTGGAAAAAGCAGCTCCTGCTAGCCGTCGCACCGCCGCCACCACCATAACCACCACCATAACCAGGACGAGGAGGAGGACGAGGACGAGGACCAGGACGACGATACAACGACAACAGCATATTAATAATACCACCACCACCACCAACGCGACGACTACTACTACTACTACTACTACCACCACCACGACTACTACTACTACCACCACCACAACAACTACTACTACTACTACTACTGCTGCTAGTACTAGTACTA
>CAJNDV010031107.1:291329-305187 GCA_905221635.1 Symbiodinium sp. CCMP2456 | reverse complement strand
TATATATATTTATATGTATATGTATATGTATGTGTATATGTATATGTATATGTATATGTATATGTATATGTATATGTATATGTATACACATATGTATATGCATGTAAAATACGTGTATGTATATATATATATATATATATTCTCAGGGGAGTGCCATTTCCATTTCTCCAGACCCCTTTTGTCAAACTAAGAACCCCTGAACAACATAGCATCCTCCACCCTAAGCCCTGAAAGTAGACCTTCTTCCTGAGGAAGTTGTTTGCTTCCAGGATCATGGGCTCCCGAATCTGCCAGGAGGTCGGACCGACAGTTTCAGGGTTTAGGGTGTAAAGGGCTTATCAATGATTCGAAAAGGGCTCTGGGCTTCATTGTAACATACGGATAGGAAGTAACCCTAAGGAATAAGTACTGGTAATATCTCAAGCTTCTACATTACAGGCGAAAGAAGCTGCCAAGACAGATTTGGCATGTCGGAGTTGAGGGTTAGGGCTTAAGGTCTTGAATTTGTTTGCTGTGTGTTGTGTTTTGTTGTGTGAGTTTGGGGTTTAGGTTTGTGGGGCTTTCGGTTTCGGGTGCTTCTGCGTTGACGTGGCCGTGAAGCCCCATGTCCGAGGGCCTCAAAGCCTGAACCTCAACACCCGACCCAAGCAGAGAAGACATGTTGCGGTACTATGGCGACATCCCTGGCAACTGTCATCGTGGTGCATACAATCGCTTATAAAACTAATGAAAGAAAGAGTATCTGCACAAAGATAACTGGCATTACACCGTCAGGCCCTGTGACGAGCGTAGGTGAGTCCCCAAGCCCTAAACTCTTGCACTGCGTACCAACCCCTCAAGCAATCCCTGAGCTGAACTTGAACGCTAGGCCCCAACCCCCAACCCCAACCCCAAATCCTGAACCACGAGTAGCTCGTCGTATAAGTTTGAGGCAACAGAACTGGCTACAAACTCACGAACCGTCCGAAGGTGTCTTGACGGCTCGCCTTCAAGGGGAAGACGCCCTTGTCAGCATCCGTCTTAACCCTTAGCTGCCGATAGATTTAGGGGGTCTAGGGTTTATTTAGAGGTTGAATTTCAAGTTTAGGAGGTGTTCGGTGGCTATGATTGATCTTCTGCTTCTGGCTTATGTGGAGCAGCGGCTACAGCAGCAATCTACCAATTCAACATGCTCAGTTCCCGCAGCCGGTTGCAAAGCCTACGATCCCGCGGTGCCGAGAACCCTTCCCTTCATGCCTCTGACCTTCAACGAATCGGTGAGGTTTGAAAGTGAGCAGGCTGCATATTTACACACTGGCGACTTTGGCCGTGGTATCAATGCGAACACTTTGGATTGGGGCTCACGGTTTAGGGCTATCGGCTTTAAGGCCTTGTTTGGGGGTATCGGGCAATGCAAGCCAAGTCACTTTCCGGTGCAGATGGTGTCACTTGTGGTCACGACCTTCGGACTTCGGGAACAATCTACCAGTGAGGGTTTAGGGTTTAGGGTTTAGGGTTTAGGGTTTAGGGGTTCACGACCCTTAACCCGAAACCCTAAATTGTCTGTGCAGGGGATTAGGGTAAGCAGCCCCGCTCCGATGCACCCATGATGTTCTCCAAATAGGGGCTTTACTGATCAGATTAGTGATTAGGGCTTTGGGTGTGTATTTTCAAGTCCAGTGCCAATAAGGAACCCTAAAAGGAATAGTTTTACTGATTCTGGCTTCCATATGACTGACTCCAACAACCTGCCCAGCAAAGGTATCGAGCTCATCATGCCGGACTCAGCAACATCAACAACCCTGGTCTCGGGCAAGCGGTTGAGATGAAACCTACAACCATGCTTCGTAGGTCGTAGCCCTTGAGCAGTCACCCCAAGCTCTGGACCCTAAACGAAGCTGAAACCCTCCTGTCCTGGCAAAGCGCCTCCCCCCCTTGGGTTTTCAGGACGGTCTCCAGCCACTCCTTGCAGTTCAGCTCCGCCTGAAACCCAGGTTGCGAGTCTGGGGGATTTCTGGGACTGTGACCTAAATGTCTCCCCTATAAAACCCAAAACCTGAACAACCTCAAGCACTAACATGCAGGGACTCGGCCCGTCCAGTCGCCGGTCTCAAGAAGTTAGGGAAATGAGGGCCAAGCAGTCAAAGTCGGTCGTGTCTGGCCACTGTGGAGCCGCTAAGAGAAGAAGAAATCCTAGGGTGTAGGGCTTGGAGTTTAAGGTTTAGGTTCTAGGACCGAAAATCGCTTCCATCAACCTCAGGCGCCAACAACTATGAAACACCATAAACTCCGAGCCTGCGTAAACCAGTTAAGCCAAAGACACACGGCACAATGGCAAAGGTCCACGAACCCAACACCCTAGGACTCAACGAGCCTGATATCCGGAAATCCCTGAGCGAAAGAATATGCATGAATGTGTGAAGCCTGCATAATCCAAAATGGAACCCTGAAAGACTGCTTTTGGTTTCCTACGTCCGGGTCCTTCTTCGCTTCCGGGACATAGGCACAAACAGCCAATTGTTCCACTCCCACGGAGAAGATCATCTTACCTGGCTGCGACCCTATGATGCTCCTAGGTTCTGAGGCAGATTGTTTCTGCGGTTTGCTATTAAAGTACACCTTAGTACCTATATATATATATATATATAGTATCCATTGTAGTTCCTTTTGGGGTTACCTTATATTTATAGGATCCTAAACAGATGTTGGGTTCAACCAAAAACAGGAACTACAATGGAGACTATAGGCATAGTATAACATACCAGAACCAAAAATGGGAGTTCTACTTTTATGGGGGGTTTCGTGAGCTTCGAGAACCCGGGCTAACGAGCCTTCAACCGCGTGACAACATATAGTTTGAGAACTACGCCTAAATTTAACAGCGGGGAAATAAACACATATACATATGTATGTGTGTATATCGCTCATTTCGCTCATTTCGGGCGTAGGTTCCGTTCATGTGTGTGTGTATATATATATATATGTATATCTATGTATATCATACAAAGACCCCTCGAAGCAGTCAACTTTTATACCAGAACCGCATGGCAACTACTTACATAGGCGCATACGAATGGCAGAGTCGTAGAGACTGCTGCGCATGGAGGGGCCAGCCGATGGAGTCCGAATATTTCTACAGCTGATAAAAGGGCCTTAATCGTTTCACTACGATTGTTTTGGTACATGACAGTATAGCCTAGCATCATTCTATTACGCAGCCCTACGAGGCAAGTACCGGTAATTAGTCTATGTGGGTCTTTGCATTCCTCGTTAGGGACGGAGAATCGATGACTTTCGTAGGATGGGGCTTAGGATTCAATGCGGGGTCTGCGACGTGCGCATCATGGGCCCCTCAAATTAAACTGTACAGACAACCAATTAAAGCGTGCCACTGCCACTCAAACTTGTAGAGTGACACCTGAAGTAATTACGGACCCTGGGCTTCAAGTCCGCCCCATGGTCAAGAGTAGCTGCATTCATCATACGAGTTCCAAGACGTTGCCCAAACCAGATACTTTAAAGTTGAGGTCGTACTTGAAGCCGAAACTGCAAGTTCTCAAGCTCAAAGAACACCATTTTGCCCTCAACCCACGCTGGCCGCACCAATGTGACCTGATCCGCCCTTTCGCTCCTGCTTCCGCAGTTTCGGGCTTAATTATAAGGGATGTTCTGGCACAATCTTGCGGTCTGAACAAGCAGAATAGGACTTGAATTATAATATAACAATTATAACAAGGCTAAAGTTTGGTGATAACTTAGGGCAGTTCACTGCTGCGCTGAGTTTAACGTTCTCGGTTGTAGGCTGATTGGGCTTAGGCGTCGGGCTTCGGGTTCTGCGTTTAGGGCTACTGCTTCAGGGTTCAGGGTTTAGGGTTGCGAAACCATCGGCACATCGGCATGCCAAGATGGTTGAAGACCTCTGGTTCGGTCTACTCTGAGTAGAGAGGCCGGGAAAACCCAGGAGGACTCAAGTTGCTTTGTCGCAGGGGTTTGGGGTTTAGGGTCGACTCACAGCTTGGCCTAGAAACCGCCTTCCAGAGCATACCCAAACTCCCCCCGAAACCCCGAAAACTGATCAAGACTCTTGAGCCCTAAACCTTAAACCTCAACTCTACTAGGGCCGCCCAGAGTCTGCACCCAAATCCCAAACCACAAAACCTTAGACTCCTGAACCCTGAACCCAAAACCGGTTAGCCTGAACCCCAGCCCTAATCCCAAACCCCCGAAGACTTAAGCATTATCCCCTGCAGCCCGTCAACCCAATACCCCTAAACCCCTAAACCTCTAAACCCCTAATCCCTGAACCCCTCCCTGAGCCCTAAGGCCCTAAAGCCCTCTACCCTGGGACCCCTGGTCTCCTCCTCGCCAGGATCGCTCTTGGCGTTCATGGCTTCCATGGAAGTCATCAGGAGGTCCTCAGATTCAGGGGCTGCGAAGCTTAGGTTTTGAGAGGGGCGAGAGGGGTTCCGGAGCGTATAGGCTCTATACTTCGACGCAAACTGCGAAGTTCTGTAAGATTTGAGAGGAGCTATCGAAGACTTCCGAAGGCATGAAACATCACCATGACCAGAAAACCCTCGTGTTCAATTCTGATAGACCCAGCTCCCTGAGGTCACGGCGAGGTCTCCATCAGGCAGCTCCACGGCAGTGCAGAAGAACTGCAGCCCACCTCGAAGCGCACAGAAAGATCAGCTTCCATTTGCCTACCTATGTACATATGGATAAGCAGACTATATATATATATACATATACACACATGCAGATAGATAGATAGATAGATAGATAGATAGATCGATCGATCAATCGAGCGATCGATAGGATAGATAAGACTAGATTAGATGGGTTAGACACATTAGATCGATAGATAGATAGATAGATAGATAGATAGTAAGAAATAGAGATAGATAGAGATAGATAGAGAGAGATAGGCAGATAGAGATAGATAGAGGTAGATAGATAGGCAGATAGACAGATAGATAGATAGATAGATAGATAGATAGATCGATAGATCGATAGGTCGACCGACAGATAGATAGACAGACAGACAGATAGGTAGATAGATACAACTGGCCATAAGTCATGCATGCACCAATGAGTGAATGAATTTATGTATGCTTCAGACTCTATATGTTCAGGAGTATTGCTTCTCCGGGCCCTCTGCATCTCTAGTGTAATCACCACAAGCCTTACACCCTCTCCCTGAACCCTTCGTGGGGGCGCCGATCTGCCACAGTTGGAAAGATCTGTTGTGAGAGCTGAGGGCCAGGGGATTTAAGGCCTTGGGATTGGGGGGTTTTGGGATTGAATCGGCTGAAGCCTGCTGAAATACATACGGTGAAGGGTTAAGGGCTGCTTGACAGCCGGACCTCTCCGACTCGGCCTCGACCATGGCAAACAGCTCAAGCAGACCACTGCCACTGAACAAAGTCAAACAGCCAGGGTCGAATGGTCCAGACTGAGCACACACATTAGACAGTAAAGAACACACTGACTGCTACAACCCCCCTAAACGCCGAAACCTGAAGCCCTGAATCCTAAATCTAGAAGCCCTGTGTCCTAAGCCTTATGTCCTTTCGAACCTGTTACCGAGGAGTGCACCCATGTCCGCTGCGCCCTCAATTTCAACTCCTGGCGCAATTGCAACCGGGATTCGGATTTCATTATGAAGTATAGGCCTGTGGCTTGTGGGGCTGAGCGCTTCGGTGGGTTCAGGGATTGAAGCAGGATTTCAAGTTAGGGCTGTAGGGATGGACACACGAAGCATTCAAACGAACCTTGTTGTATCCGTATACCGATTAACACTGCATTACATGCAGAGCCATGTTGCGTTCACCCCAGAGTTAGAACCATTGATCCTCAACGCGCTTGCTCGACCGATTGGTGGGAGCTAGACGATATTCGGGGTGTTGGTCTTCATTGTTGCGGGTTACCTGGCTGGATATACATTCATGGTTTTGTCTGATGCGTCTCTGCTTGTCTTGACCTCGGCTATTGTTTTATTAGTTTGGGACGGTTCACGGTTTAGGGCTAGGGAGTGGATGCAACTTCGCATCCATACTGCTAGTTCCTGTCACCGTGCCTTACTACCTTCCCGAGTCTTGTTATTGTTGACATTGTTTAACGTGCTGTTGCTGGTGGTGTGGTGGAGTTGTATGTGGTACGCACTCGCTGAGATCGCAGGCAAGAGTTGGACCCCAACTGTCCTCGCTTTCCACCTTCCTTGATGACCTGGGCCGGGTGGGATTCGAAGCCACAGTCTTAGTCCATGTCTTTCTATCGCTTTTCACTGGTTTAGGAGCTCAAGGCGAGTGCAATGGGCTTCAGGGCTTCGTCGTGTTATCCTGGATTCGCACTATTCCTTCCCGAAATCCATGAATTTGAGGTGCGCCGGTGCCGTGCCGAAGCCCCACCGAACACATGTGGGATGCATAAACCAAACTTGACTACTCGACTCTGAGCATTCGACCAAAAAGATACCAGGAGACTGCACCGGGCCTTCTTGAGCTTGTCCTTGCGAAGCTTCTCTTTCTCTTCGGGCGTGAGCTCCTTCTCCTTCTCTTCTGTCTTCTCAGCCTTTTCTTCCTGGCAGGTTTCTTGGTGATCTCGCGAGACACATCAAACTCCACACGAGGAAAGTGTTACTCATAGGCCTGATACTGCTGGTTATCTTAAGCACGGCATCCGCAGACATGTTCAACACTCGGGTTGATCAGGACAGTCCACTTGATGTACTTCCGTTTTCCGAATCTGAACCATGACTCTCACAGACATCCGGCTGTCACATTAGAGGGCCTTTGATATTTCGAACAGGGTTGTGGATAGTATACCTAGGGATGGTATTGGTCCTTGTTTGAAGCTTCTATAAAGATGAGATTGACAGGGGCGAATGCAAAAACGTCTGGCATGCCAGGAGAGCCTTCGCCTTCTCCTTCTTTCCCGCCTTTTCCTGGTTGGGAGTTTTGGCTCAGAGGGTTTAGAGGTATACCTATCTGAATTCGTCTATTTCTGGCTGTTGCGGTTGGAGTCAGGATTCCGAGTGGTTCGGGTTCAAGAGTGTAGGGTAAAGTAAAGATGACATTGCAGTTGTACCTAGCCTAGAACATCCTGGAAAATAGATGCCAGACTGCTTCTCATGTGAAACCGGAAACCGTGGACAGTTGCCATTCGTGACCCTTTCATAGGGATCTGGCACGGACTACATTGGTGGTACCGGCAAAAAACAGGCACACACCAATCGAAACCCCAAGACCTATCCCCAAACCACTCAGATTAAATGCTAGAAAACAGCAGACACACGAAAGTATTCAGAGTTGCACGGTGATGCTAGCAGATGTAGAAACGGCAATGGACAGAATCCTGATCACGGTAGAAAATGTGATTTCTGGAAGAAAACCAACAAGATCGGCACAGACATATGAAGAGGGCAGTGGTGGTGGTGGTGGTGGTGGTGGTGGTGGTGGTGGTGGTGGTGGGGGTGGTGGTGGTGGCGGCGGCGGCGGCGGCGGCGGTGGTGGTGGTGGTGGTGTTGTGGTGGTGGTGGTGGTGTTGTGGTGGTGGTGGTGGTGGTGGTGGCGGGTGGTGGTGGTGGTGGTGGTGATGGTGGTGGTGGTGGTGGTGGTGGGGTTGGTGTGGTGGTGGTGGTGGCGGCGATGGCTGTGGCGACGATCGCGGGGGTGTTGATTATAGCTGCCCCAGTTACCCGGAAGGTAACAAAGTCGATGATGATGGTGATGATTGTAATCATGGGCATGACGATGACGATGATAGTGGTGATGATGCTCAAGACGAAGATTCATTCGTCTTGGTCTTACGATAACGACTATGATAGCGACCACGAATATATATATATATATATATATAAATATATATATATATATATATTTATTTATTTATTTACTTATTTATTTGTATCGAGAACAGTGTTGAACTGCCAGTAGAGTTCACGCAAGGCTTGGCCTTGGGGGCCGCCTTCTCCTGCAGCAGCGGGTGTTGCGAAGAAAATGGGCCCGAGATAGTCTTGTGTCATTATTTAGATCATTATATATGTACACACACAAGAGTACAACACTCGGGAGATGCCCTGGTTCACAAAACTTCAGCCAATGTCGAGAACTGCCCAGAGGAATAGGCCCACAAAAAAAAAAGAACACTACGGCTCGAATGTTATGATGGCCAGAAACCTGGAACTCCAACCCCTCCGCAATGAACCCAGCTGTGTGTCTGGCCTTTCGTATTCTAGGCATATGGAAAGATCTGCCAAATCCGTGCCTTCGGCGCGGCCTTCTCCTGACCGTGAGTGAAAGTGATTCAACGTGCAGCGGGATAGAGATTAAGCTTGGGCTCAGAATAAAGAGCTGTAGAGCTTTATGGAAGGATGGAGGTGGCATAAGTCCAAGTCTGGATGTGCCGGTTTAGAGCATGTGGCTCTACAGAAACAAAAACATGCGACAAACCAATTAGTCCAGGCACCGTCAAATCTGGTTGACCCTGCACTGCTGTAAGTGAGCACTTTCCAGGTTGACATAGATCATCGACGAGGGCCCTTCAATTACTTAAGTGTCTCTGAGTTCAAAGGCACGTCTAACAACAACGACTTTAGCGGTAAACGAAGCCTGTATCACATAGTTCATGATTTCGGTGCAGAGCTTCATGGTTTAGGGTTTAGGGGTTGTAGAGTCTATTGTTTCGGGCCGTAGGGTTTTCGAGTGATGTTAGGATATTAACATCTTGAAATTGGAAGAGAAGACCTAACCGTGACCTGCCTTCACTGACCAGAAATCTCGAATGCCCAATCCACGAAGCACATTATGTGAGTAAGACCTGCTGAACTGCGCACCACACCCAACAACTTGCTGATGCCCTCTTGAACTCCCGAAGTAAATGCTACGTTCCTGAACCCTCCGACGTCTTCAACACTGTCGAGCCTTCAACCCTAAAGCCTTAATCTGCAAGACCTGATGCCCAAATCCGAACACCCAAAGCCTGAACTGCAAACCCCCCCAAACCGAACCCGAAACCGTAGGCCCTCGATCATACGTATGATCAGTACATATATATATATATATAGATATATGAATGTATGTGTGTATGTACGTATGTATGTATATATTATATACACGGTATATATATATATACACACACACACACACATTATGTCACCCGCAGACTGCAAGGTGCACAAACTGCAAACCTCACAAGCCCGAAACCGCGAGGCCCTCGATCATACCACACATGCACAGACACATTCTGTTATATCATATTAATATTGCCCCCGAGCCTAAACCCTAAACCTTAGACCCCTAAACCCTAAACCCGAAGCCCCTAAACCCTAAACCCCTAAACCCTATTGACCGCGGCCCCGAGCTTGCAACCCGCTCTGCGCAGCAGGGCCTTCGGAGCGGCTTTCTCCTGCAGCCAGACACCACCAACAACAACAAGAGCAATAATAATGCATAGCACGATGAAACACAAGCATACAAGATAATCATAGTACTCAGGAAAAATGTGAATAACATTGAAAATGAGAAGAATAATCTTAGCAATGATAACAACACTTGGCAGTTAGTACATTCAGAAGACCAACAGCGACTGCAACAACGACTTCGACGGCCACACCAACGACAGCGACGGCCATCTTGGCAACAAGCTGCCCAGCTCCAATAATTTCTGAGTTGTTCTTATCTTGGGGCCGGAGCTTGAAGTATAAGTCAAAGGCTGCTGCCAGAAAATAGCAACAAAAATAATAACATTAAACTAAATATAGCAGTAATACTAGTATAGTAATAAGAATAGTACCTACCAGTAATCGGAACAATAATTTTGCTGATCTGTTGTATGACCCCGAATTGCGCTTTAGGGTTGCGAGATTGGAGCGCCGGGAGCTGCCCTGCTTCGACAGCCTTTCGAATCATCGACACCTAACCTGCAGCCATTGAGGTGCGCATCTGATAGGGCCAGAATTCTGCTATTCTGTGTGGTTTTGCTCCGTTGTTCTGGTACACGCATTTCGGCTTGAAAAGGTTTCGGACTGTTTGGCTGCTGACGCCGCAGCGTGCGAGTGAAGGAGCCCCAACTCGCCGCTCCCAGTCCTTGGCAGCAGGCTTCTCTGCCTTCTCTGCCTTCTGTGCCTTCTCCTGCCAACCCGAGAAGCGCGCGTTTAAGGTTACCCGGCTTCTAGGCTTTATGGGGTTGAGGGTGGTATTTCGTTTCTGTTGTTTGATGCAGAGAGACCGAAAGGCCAATCCCTCCCGAGACTGGCTCATCCGGTGCCGCAGATATGGAAGCACTATGCTTCACCCCAACACCTCATCTGAATCATCAAGGCCAGTGTGCCAACATCCCGCAAGTTGCTGAAGACTCCCAGAATCTGTTTTATGTGCAAGCAGCAGCACAATCTACCGTAAGCATCCTACCGTCAACTTAAAAGCCAAACAAGCAGGTACCAGCCCCAAATTCCATAAGAGCATGTGAAAGCTCTGCGACTCTCACGGATTCGTTGGAATGCATGTTAGGATGTAGGACAGTGTAGGAACATGTACAAATGTCCTGCTGCCTCCCACCCCTATTTTGCAGCCGATTTGGCGGCCTTGGGTGCGGGCTTCTCTTTGGGCGCTGCTTTCTCCGCCTTCTCTTGTGGTCTGCTTTGTCGCATTCAGCGTTGAGGGTTTAGAAAGATGGGGTTAGGACGAGGGGAAGCTTCACGGATTCAGATCGGGGGATGGCCTCCGTCGACTGACCCAAACAGGTTCAGCTCTTGCAAGGTTGGTCTACAGTTTTCGGCTCCGGCTTTGGAGTATGGGTCTTGCATCGACACTTTGGCCCTAAACTCTTCAGCTTCAGCTGTTGGGACACTGACGAGCCAGCGACGTACCACGGCCCAAACTCAAACCAGAATCCTACACCTGCTTTCAGAGAGCCCCTAAACCCGAGAAGTGCCAGAAGCCGGCCTTGCCCCCCTTCGCTGCGCCTCCAGCCTCCAGCTGCCGTGGCTTTGAGGGGCTGAAAAGGCTCTAAGGTTTAGGGGCTCGGGGGGTTTTGGTTTCGGGCTTAAACGCGAATGGCTCAGGGCTTGGAGGTTGGGATGTAAATTCTCGGCTCATTTTGGGCGGCTTGGGGTTTAAGATGTAGGCTTATTAATTTATGTTTGGGTGTTGTAACAAGCCCTAAACTCCTACACCAAAGCGCTTGGGGCGCCTTGCTGCAGAGCTTGACATCGCCCAAGATCGCCTTGAACTCCGGCGTGCCAACGCACGTGTTGAACCACCGCATCAAGTTGGTGTACCTGTCGCTGACATGCTTGAACCTTGGGGTTATCGATGATTATGCTGTAACCCTAAACTTTCGGGTTTAGGTTCCTCAAGCATTAATTCTGAAAGGGGTGGGGGGGGGGGGGGTTGTAGGGCGTTGGGAAACACAGACTCTGTAAGTTTGTCAGGTCGAGGTTTTCGGTTGGGTTGCAAATGACAACGTTGCCGTATGTGGATTTAGTTTTTGGTCAGCTGCAAAGGGATTGGGGCTTCGGGCTCCAACCTTCATGGTGGGCTACTGGGTTAGGTAACTGGAGCCCTAGGGAACAGTAGTATGTCTGGCAGTAAGAATACTGATATTACATTACGCATTATGGTTACCAACCATGATTGTCATACGGAGAATGCTACTATAACAAGCTAACACTGTGACACTGACAGCCTGGCAATAGAGCAAGAGTGGTAGTTGTGGTGGTGGCCGTAAGGGTAGTACTCGTGGTAGTTAAGAACAAACACTAGAAGCAGCAGTAGAATAGAAGAAGGGGTGGCGGTAGGTGTTGGCCCCAGGAATGCCGCCGAAATGCTACTGAGTAAATAAATCAAGAGGCGGCCTCGGACGACCTGGATTTCAATGTAGCGGTCTTAATAATAATTAGAATGGTGCTTTGAGAAGATATTATACTTAGAATACTAGCGAAGCCGAGCAGCTGCTTCCGAAAGTTCTCATCGAAGACTTTCTGCATGCCGTCTACAAGGGCGCAGCAGACTGAAATGTCAGCCAATGTGATGGAATGTCCTTAGAAATTGCAGTTGCTGTTTGGAGTTTAGGGCTTAGGGCTTGGGGTTTCGGGAAGTCTAGGGTTTAGGGTTCAGGCACAGGAGAGGTCATATCACCCCGATAACTTCCTACAGAACCACGTAAATAGGTACCTGGGAGGGGAACCTCAGGCTTGATCACAACCCAGATCTGGGTTCATCGCAGTTTAACACTTGTCATGCTACTTCTCGGAACCCCTGCACTATCTTGCTTGCGATCCGCTTTGCAACACAGGTCGATCGCGTCACGTCTGCTCTCCAGCAAGCTTGTCCAAAGCACCACCCAGGGCGCTGGTGGTAAGGCAAACCCCACAACCGCAAAAAGGGAGATAGGCCCTTGCCTGAAAGGCTTCCGTTGTTGAACCTTTGTGCAGACAGGGCTCCCACCATGAAAGTGTTGTTCAACAGGTGCTTGTCCAAAATGGCCCTTGGTGCTTAGGGCTCGCAGTGGGTTTTAGGGCTTGGAGTTCTTCGCTTCATGACCGGTTCTCTCGGGGGTGTTGCAGCTGAGACTGCCGAACAGTCAGATCGCGGGGCCAAGGCTATGGGGACCGGTTTGTGTCACCTTGAACTGTTTTCTTTAATATCTGGTAGTTTGATTGTGAAACTCGGAGCCTTATCTGTCCTTCATTCGGACTTTCGCAACGCAAGAGCGCGACCACCAACTTTGAAGTAGTCTGACTTAGCCGTCGGAAACGATGTCACCTTATATTATAGTTCCTATATACTTATTCTACTACCTCATATTATAGTTATAGTTCCTATATACTTACTCTACTATCACACAGCCCAAACCCTACTCAAATCCGTAAGGACCCGATAGGATCTGGCAGACCTCGAATGCCTTCGGTTTCAGCTAAGCTCTGAGACAGCCCGGATCACCGAAACCCTAAACTCTAATCCCTATAAACCTAAACCATAATCCCTAAACCCAAAACTCTAAACCCTCAAAACCCATACGCCAAACTCCGACAAAACGAAACCATCCAGCGAATTACGATTCAACGCTGTCCTCTAAACCGCCCCCGGATTCCTGATCCCTGAAAACGCTAAGCCCGATGTGAACCCAGTATGTCAAAAAATGTATACACAACTAGACCATAATGTTATGCCATAAAATACTATGGAATACCATACAATACACCAATATTCTATACCAGCTAAAAGCTAAAAGCCAGGTCACATGGCTTTCTGGGCATCCTCCTTTGCGAGCTGCGTGGCTTCGGGGACCTCGCGCCAGTTCTAAGCATCGAAAGCAAATTTAGGGCCTTAGGGCTGAGAGCTTGGGGTTTAGGGTTTTGGGTTCAAGTTTGAGTGTTCAGGTTGAGGGCTCTGGCTTCAGATTTCGGGCATTTCTGAGATCCTCTCTTGGTTTCCGGGTCTGTGCGGGGGGATGGTTGTTTTTCGGAAATCCCAACTCTGTGTCTTTAGCTGGCCAGTCTCACAGTCAGGACTGTACTGAAGAAACAAAGTAAGCAACCACAGGTGTACGGCTTAAGGTTAGGGTTTAGTGTTTGTGGCTTGGAGTTTAAGCAGCTGGGGCTTCAGACCTTCTGGCTTGTCGGGCTCGCATAGCCCAACCCCAATCAGCAAAAGAGTCATCATGGGTACCGACGACTGCCTGAGCTGCTGTTTCAAACATGCCTGTGTCAGCTTGAACTTGTGGCCATGGCCAGACTGTACAAAGGGAACAAATAGCTGCTTCTAATACTACTACTACTACTACTACTACTAGTGCTACTAGTGCTACTAGTGCTACTAGTGCTACTAGTGCTACTAGTGCTACTAGTGCTACTAGTGCTACTAGTACTACTAGT
>CAJNDV010031107.1:261832-283028 GCA_905221635.1 Symbiodinium sp. CCMP2456 | reverse complement strand
AAATCTTAAGCCCTGAGCCCTTAGCCCCTAAAGCCCTGGTCCTTTGGTTTAGTACTACTGTAGTCTTGGCTCTATTAATACTCATACAATCCCTAGGCCCCCCTAATGTTTTTAATTAACTTTCAATTGTGGGCCCGAAACCACGAAATCCCGGGGGGCGGCAGTTTTATTATTAGGGGGGTGTTTAATAATAGTGGGAAGGGATTAGTTCATTGAAGCTGAGTTCGGAACGGTGAGCAGGTGCTGCAGCCAGCACGATTCCTGACAGCAGCAAAGAGGTGAGTGGGGTTGACACGGATAGAAGGAACTTGAAGCCCCAAAGCGCTTTCACGACACCTCAAGGAAGGCCTGTTGTCTAGATTACGAGCTCTGGCATCTGAGGACCTTGGCTTTAGGATGAAGGCTCAGCGAATCGTCCCTGAATTCCGGGGCGAGAGAGCAGGCTCTATGCTTCGGTCCGGGAGCCTCAAGGGCGTCTGTGAGATCTTCGTCTTAAGCCGAAGGCTTGTGGTATTTACGGTTCTTGGAGCTTAGAGCCTAAGGTGTATAAGTATAGGGCTCAGGGTTTCATGTCAACTGCAAGACAACAACCATCCTCATCTCCAACCCAAAAGTTAGATCTGCAATGCCTGCCATCCTGAGCAATCCTGTGGACAGCGTCAGCCACATGCCACTGCAAAGGGCTATGCAGCCAGCTCTTCCGAAGCTTCCGATGGTAGTAACAACTCGGTCTGCACCAGATCTCTAATAAGCACGATTGAACCCAAGCGAACATACCCTACACCTTGGTCTACGGGAGGCACATCCACGAAATCCAAACCCAGAACACCCGTTTTAACGTTTCGCCTAATGCCGAACCCAAAACCCTAAACCTCAAGCCCTAAACCCAATACCTTGTGAGATTTGAAGCCCTAAGACACTACTCACTGAGTGCCAAGCCAAGAGGTCGACTGCACAGGAGGAAGGGAACTCCTCAGGAGATCTTCAGGGCCGTTAAGGGTTTAGGGTTTAGCATAGTTCAGGGCTGAGGGCTTAGGTGGTCAGGGCCTTTGGGGCTTTGGTCCTTTAGGGCCTTTAGATGCGTTTAGGGTTGTGCATGCGTGCGAGCCCCGTATCCTGTCAGCATCCTTGTCCTGTTGTTCATCGCTGTAAAAGGCCAAACCCGCATGCTATTGATTGCGACAGCCTTGTCGTGATTTTCCTTCACATAATTCAACAGATAAATCACACTCAGGCACCTGAAAGCACAGTCCCATCTCCAAATCCTGCAGAGGAATTGCTTGCGGAACCGCACGGCTGTAGAACAGCTAAACCCTGTCGTTTAACCTATAAGCCCAATCATGAGACTCTAAACGCTAAACTCATGAATTTGCCTGGCAAGGGCCTGTTGCTGCTCAGGGTTCCTAAATATACTGAGACTTTCGTATGGAAATCCTCCACAACGGGTGCCTCGGCTCAATATTTCTTCAAGCATCGCCGAAAAACAGCAACTGCGGAATGTCGAGTCGCATGCTTACAACGTAAGCCCCTGAACCCTTACGTGCCGAGAGCTGTCACTTTTCCCTCGGTGCAAAGCAGTTCGTCGAGTAATCAATGCACATGTACCATGCCGTCTCGCTGTTGCACCTCCATGACATGTGTCGCCAACTCAGTTATGTTCAAGCGACAACAGGGTTCATGAAGGTTTGAGGGCTAATGCGGTTAGGGACTTTTCTAGCCGGTTCTAGCCGCTTCACTTAGCAAAGCAGATGTCAGAAGATTCATTCGACAGGTGGGTTCAGGTAGACTTCGGGCAAGCTTCAAACAATGAACCCGAAACAAGAATCTATCATTCCCGTGATACCATAAACCTCTGCATCATCAGTGTGATGTAGCTGTTTTCCTGGGAAGTGCCCTAAACTTCCCTGTGTACACAGTCTTGCGAGCCACGAACCTTTAAGCCAATCCATGTTTACCCAGGTATCCCAGAAACCGTCTGTTGTCTTACGGGGTAGGGTAAGGATTAGGATTGCCTTCATTTCAGTCTTCCTTCGTCCGCAAGCACGCAGGCCTAGCTTAGTCTGGTAGCTAGATCATCAATCGATCCTTCTTGGCCCAGAGTCTGCATGGGACTTGCGGGCGTTCACCGGCCGCCACTGCTCTGTGATGCAGTGCTAATGCGCACTGCTCTTCGTCGGGGACTCTTGATGAAACAAGCCGAGATGGCGTCATGGCTCCAACCACGCCTATCTTGACTGTATACTACGACTGCTGATCGACTGTAAAAGCTGCATCAGCAGTCTTCGAGAAGTAGAATCAGACTTCGCGAGGAACCAGTTCAGAGTTGTGCGGACACTGGACAAACATAGATGTTAAGATGTTCGGCAGAGAACGAGCAGGCTAGCTAGGACTAGTGCAACGACTGTTTTGGCAGGACAGCAGTAACGTAGAACAGATCAAACTTCTAACACGCGATTTGGAGGCTGACCTTGACTAGCTAACAACTAAGTAACTAACCAACTAACTAACCAGCCGACTAATTAACTAACCTAACTAGCTAGCTAGCTGGCTAACTAGCTAGCTATATAGATAGATAGACAGATAGGTACCTGACTGATTCACGAACCAACTCTATCTATATGCCTATCTACCTATCTATCTGTCTATCTACCTATCTATCCGTCTATCTTTCTGTCTATCTCCATCTATCTGTCCATCTATCTATCTGTCCATCTATCTATCCATCTCTCTATCTTTCTATCTTTCTTTCTACCTATCTGTCTATCTATCTGTCTATCTATCTAGCTAGCTATCTATCTATCTATCTACCTATCTATGTATCTGTCTGTCTATCTATCTATCTATATCTATCTGTCCATCTATCTTAACTATCTATCTATCCATCTATCTCTCTGTCTCTCTATCTCTCTATCTATCTTTCTTTCTTTCTATCTATCTATCTATCTATCTATCTGTCCATCTTTCTATCTATCTGTCTATCTATCTATCTATCTATCTATCTATATCTCTCTCTCTCTCTCCCCCTCCCTCTCTTCATACATGTGTACATCCACAAGTTCATACGTCCATACATACATGCTTGCAAAAGTAGTACATATACAATGTATGTTTGCATGTATGTATGTTTTAATGTATGTATGCAGGCAAGTATGCTTATGTTTCTATGCATCTGTACATTTGCTAAGTGTTATGCGTACATATTGCACATATAGGACCTTCACTACAAGCGTTCACTTCATACTCCGAAGTAGAGCAGCTGTAAGCTTCCGCTCACTTGCGCTTCGCGGCGAGCATCTTTCGGAAGATGCTGTCTTTCCTTTCCTCGCAGACAGGGGCTAGACTTGGGCTGCAGTGCGATTCAACATTCCAGGCAACTTTGGCATTCTGTCGGGGCCGGCAATGTTCACAGCTGTAGATATCATGTTCGAGCAGACTTAGCCCACGGATATTGAAAGCTAACAAGATAGCAGCTTAGCAGCTGGAACGGGGTTTTGGGGTATATTCTAGTACATATCGGGAAACCTAAAGAATAACATTGGTGATTCCATCTTATCCTCCAGTGGAAGGCTTGAACTAAGGCTCGGGCTTTCGTTAGGCTCTTTCAAAGGGGCACCGCCACCAATCATTTCGGAGTTGTTGGAACATAGAGCGGAATCCCACCAAAACCCTGGCACCCTAAGCCCACAATTTCAAAACCCCTGCCACTCTAATTCCCCTGCCTTCGGGCTGCAATTACCTACATTCGTAGGTTACTAACATGGAATACGTGGCCCAATAATCCCCATTATTTAGATAACTGGAGCCCTGGGTCCTCAACCCTAAACCCCAAACCCTAAACCCGCAAAACGCACAACCCTAGACCCCAAGCCCAGCCAAGCTTCAGTCATCTCCTTTACAGTTCCTTGCTCCGCAACCGCTCCGGCCTACGGGCTTCAGGAGCTCAGGCTTTTAGTTTGCGATTCAGGTTTCAGGGTTTGGTTGAGGGTTTAGTTTTTAGGGTTTAGGGTTTAAGGAGCTTTTGGGGTTTGTGTCAGTTTCGGGCTTAGGCTTAGGGCTCGGAGTTTTGGGACGTAGGGCAGGGACAACGCTCCAGAGTTGGAGCTGTCAACGTCTTCAAGGTGTGCAAGGCATGGTTGTTAGGGTTTGGGATGCGAATCCCAAACCATAAAGTGGGGCTCTTGATGCTTGTCTGCTGTTTCGAGGCTTCGGAACCAGAGGCGGTGACTCGATAACCTGCGACTTGAGTTTGAGCCTCCGCGGAAGACAAAGCCGCATGGCAAGCCTTAATCTCCCGAGACAAAATCCCATAACCTAAACTCCAAATGCTAAACTCCTTACACTCCTTGTCTCAAGTTAATCCGTCACTCTCTCAACTCAATCCTGAACCCTATAATACCTGAGTTGGTTTGAAAGTCCCGACCCCTAAGCTTCAAGCTCCGAGTTCTACGCTCCCCTAGTCGCCCGTTTCCAGGAGCCTCAAGGACGACCACTTTGTCGAAATCACGGATTGTCTCCAGCCTGGAGTCATTGAAGGAGTCTTGAATCCAGTAGTTGCTGCCTGACTGTATCACCCTAAAACCCCAAACCCAAGAAACAAAGCAACAGCATAGCATGGATGGAGAGCTTGGGCGCTGGACGGTGGACGCTTCTGGTTTGAGGGCTGTTCGGGGTATGGGTCTGCATATAGATCTTCATCATGCTCCCCGCAAAGTGGGCCGAAACGACGTGAACGTGCAAGGTTTGGAACTTAGGGCTGGAGAGCTCGAGGCTGGCCCGCTGGCGATGGTTGCTCACGCTGCTCTTGCGGCTCCAGCCGATGATGAACTTCATGACGGTTCTGATGCAGCCCCAAACCTGAAGCCCGGAGGCTATGCGATCTGGAGCTTGCCAACACGAAAGTCTCTACCAGGCATGGGCAACACAGCCTAAACCGAAGGCTTTCCACCCCAAAGCTCCGCGAACCCTGAAGCCTAAGTGTCAGACACCTCAATCCTGCAATTCAAACCGGAAGCCCACAGAAACCACAGAGCCCAACAGCCCTAAGCCCCAGAACCCAAAACGCTGCAACCCATAAGCCCCGAACCCTTCACCCTGCAAGCCCTAAACCCTAAACCCTAAAACCTAAACCCTAAACCCTAAACCCTAAACCCTAAACCTGTAAAACCCTAAACCCTAAACCCTAAAAGCCAAAAGCCTAGCGAGCCCAGGGTCAACAGTCAAAAACCACAAATAACCCTTGACCCTACCTACAGTCTCCAGTGTAGTTCCCTTTTTTGGTGTAACCACATATATGTTTAGGATCCTATAAGGTAACCCCAAAAAGGAACTACGATGGAGACTATAGGTAGAACTCGAAGCCCAAAGGCCGAAAACGTGGGCAAAACTGCTAAACCCGATAACCCTAAACCTAAACCTGGCTATCCTAAACTCCCACACAATGATATTGAACGAAGCTCCTAAAACCTGTCCTCCAAAAACAAGGCCCAAGATCACATCTCAAAATTCGCCATGAAACCCCAAACTCCAAAACCTTGCTACCTTGACATCTCCGATCCTAAAACCCGAAAGCCTCTGCACCCCCTCCAGGGTCCGAGCCGATGTGCCACAGCGATTAGGGTTGAGCCTCAGCGAGTCTTTTGTGAGGCCTTGTTCAGGGTCTTCGTAGGATTTTATGAAACCTTTTGGAGCTGTTAGAGAAGTCTGGTCCCCAAGCCCTAAACCCTAATGTAGGGGCCTTATTAATTAGAATGGGGTTTTTGGGCCCATTATACTCTCATCATAATAAGGAACCCCAAAAATTACTATTGGTAATTTTTTAGGCTCCCATATCGTATAGACGGTCGCGGGAGGCTTCGGTCAGGGCTTTATGGGGTGCAAACGGTAGCAACAAATCCGAAGACTGAGGCTCGATCGCGGGGTCCCTTGAACAGCCAGCAGTTCCCAACCACATCGGCTGTTTTGGGTTTTGGGTTTAGGTATTTAGGGTTTTAAGCAATCCGGATAAAATCCTAAATCCCCTAAGCCAAACCTTGACCGTGTTGGGGCGCAGTGGTCAAGAAGGGGCTGCTGTTGCCACTGCACCTTTTGGGAAATCGACACTTCAATACTTCGGGGTGGCAGCGCCTCGTTCAGGGCTTGGGGTTTAGGATTAAGGTGCCTATCAAGCTTTCTGTTTAGGACTCATATATACGTTTGCGAAGGGTTTAGGGCTCAGGATTTACAGGGTTTAGGGTTTCAGGAAGGGTGCAATAGATTTCTTGGACATTGCTTTCCGCTCAGGTTCATGCTTGAGTGTTTAGGGCGAGGGATCGGGCTAATGTTCTCCCAGAAGCTTGGAAACGCTGAGTTGATCGTCACCTGCTGTGCAGCTTCCCGGTGACATCGGGCGGGCTAAGGGTACATAAAGTCAGTGCACTAACACGACAACAGTGCAAGGCAGTCCCAATTAATCGCATAGGGAAATATTCTGCATCGTGTATAATAACCCGAAAATGACATTCTGGCAGTCACCGCATCAGTGCTTCTGCGACTATTGTGTTTGCAGTGCAGAAAGAATCCGCTTTGAGAATATGGGAACATGATCCACCAAAGGCTTCAGCACATTTCCAGCTATGAATTCTTTGCAGGTAGGGTGTGTTCTTATGATCTTCATTGGAAGCTGCAGGGAGATGACTGACCTTGTCTCTTTGAAGTAAGAGATTTGTGAAGGGATCAGAATAGGATCCTTGACATTCTCCGGCAACAGCTCTAGCTCATGCAGGGAGAACTGACTGGAAAAGCTGTGTCACTGATAGTCAGCCTGACGTGCACAGTCAAAACGAGCGTAATCGACATGCTGCGCTAACCTAGCAGTTGGAGGTCGCGCAAAACAATGCTTTCGACCATTTTCAGGCATTGCAAGGATGCGAGCGTCATGTAATCAAACCCTTCCCCAGCACCCCACTGCCATAAATCTTATCGGCCACTGGCCTGAACTTTCTCTTGAGTGCTTGGGTCGATCGCCGAGGTGGCTTCGTCCAGTAGCCTGTTCAGCACAGGATAGGATAAGGTTTCGGGAGTAAGTTTATAGGGTTTAAGGCTTACTGGCTGCTACTAGCTGATAACCTGACCTTCAAAACTCCATGACTAAATGAAACCCTGAATCCTGCAGCCTCAACACCCTAAAACCCGAAAGCCCTGAAGCCCAAGAGGAATCAACCCTAAAGCCTGTCAACTCTGAAACCCCGGCCCCAAAACGCACCCAGGGCGCAACACGGCCGGCTGCCGCAAGACCATCCGAGCCAAGCAGACCAGCTGCCGCTGGCCGAAGCTGAGGTTACTTCCTGACTCGGGTAAAGGGGCTTAGGGTTTGGGGTTCAGGGTTTGGTCTGGCTTAAGGCTTATGATTTGGGGTTGAAATTTAGGGTCTACGAGGTTTAAGGTTTGGGGTTTATGGTTATATACCTGCAAGGGTTGTATGCAGGTTTAGGGTTTCCTTGCATTCAGGTTGGCGGGGGGGGGGGGGAGGACCGAGGCTGCCGAGGCTTCACGTCGGATTCCGCAAGAGCCTGACGAAGTACACTACTCTCAAGGATATCGCTGGGTTCTTGCACAAAGGATCCTGAATCAAAGCGTTTCGGAGTTACTGAGTCTGCTCTGCACACAAAGCTCATGCTTTTGGCCGCCTTCGGATCGACCGAAGTAAAAAAAAACAACAACATCCACTCGGCGCAGGGAGACAACTAACCAGAAATACAGGGGCCTTGTTTAGAAGAGGGTCTCGCTGTATATTGTACAAGACTCATTCTGTTGTGAGGTGATATTGTAGTGTTCCGTATTCCGGCTCCTATTGCCGAGAATCGTCCGGCGCGGGCTCAAACTCCTAATCCTAGCACCAAATAACCCTGGAGTCCAAATCCTGTGGCTCTGACACCTAGGATAGCCCTGACCCAAGCAGTAGACCCGAGAAGCTGGAACCGCTTAAAGCTGAGCCACTGCATCCGCCTGCTTTCTCGCATCGCACGTCTTTCTTCTTTCCGGAAAATAAAAGATCTCCAAACATAGACACACATTAATGGGGATCCATGATTATTAACACTGGCACGATGTCCTATGAGTTCTCCAGACAACTATAAGACAATCTGCGATCTATGCAGACATTGTGAAACACTGCCAACAGTGACAGGGCAGTGCTGCTTGTCGAAGAGGGCCACTCCAGAGCAAGGCAGACCGTACTGCTGCAGCGGCCCCTGCGGATTCAACCGACCGCAACTTGGTCTTCGAAAGCACTCAGTCTTAAACAAGTACTGAAGGGAACATCCATCACACTGCTAGCCGCTAGCCGCGACTAGCAGACGGGTGCAGTCCCAGGATATAGTGCCCGTCTAGATGGAGTTTCAGCAAACAGGGACCCCAATACAGAACTGGGGTACCCCAGTTTCTTTAACAAAACGTCCAAATCACCTCTTGGGCATCGCTAGACCGACACGGGCGCATCTGTGAGGAGATGCTTGCTGGGGCCAGTGGGTGTGGATTACATCCCACGCCTCACGCAAGACGCGGATGGGAGTTTGAGAAAAGAAGCGCAATAAGGGGCCCTGCTGTAAACCAAGAAAGAGTAGGATCCTTTTCATGTGAGGTCCTACTATGAAAAGGACTGTAACTTAGTTAAGAGTCGGTCCATCCGTTCCCAAGCGCTGCCTTACCTTCTTCCAACGGTCTCAGGTGCCCGTCTACCGACTCTGCATGCTGCTATATCTACTTCCATGTGTCTATGTGTATATATATATAATATTTATTTATATTCTTTGTCTTATTTGTATTGTCTAGATATATAGGATACTGTCGAGCGATGATCGTATCTGAAAAGCGCAGCATAGACAGCTGCGATAGCTGAGATGCGGAAAGCGGGTTTACTTCTAGGACCGATATGAGGTCACCTGTCGCCTGGCACGCTGTCGCAGACCAACCAACTCCTGTAGCATCACGGCCTTGCTGCGGCCTTCACACCTGTGTGCAGCCATCGATAAGATGTCGGAGAAGTTCATGCGCTGAAGTACCTGGTGGTTGAAATCTGAAACCTTGAGCAGCCCATCTCAAGCCAGCAAAGATACTACTCCTCGCCCTCTGCCCCGTATATCGCAACAAAACCGAGCATGAACATGAGTCGTACCTTCTATAGCGAAAGCCCAGTTATGGTGCGGGACCTGTCGTAAGTTGTGAAGCTTGCCAGGCTTCGTCTGCAAACGACTTGGAAGAAGTCCTGCATGGACGGAAAGCACCTCGTCTGTGCTGTGGGCTTGCATGTTTCCGGTGTTGGGGTCTTGGGTTTCACACGTCATGGCCGCAATGCTTGCAGAGCTTGGAGTTTTTAGTTGGGGATTGGGGCATATAGTGATTTATGTAGGGAGTAGGCTTCAGGGCCTTGGGGCTTTCGGGCTCTGTTGCGGCCCATCGAGCGGCACACAGCATACCGTGCCAAGTCGACCGAGGGACTGCCACCACGAAGCTCACATCAGGGAGTCCATCTTGCTCGGCAAGCTCCAGAAGTAGATCTGCTAAAAGACTCAGTAGCTCTGGCCTGGGCATCGTGCTCATCAAAAGGCGCTGCCTCTTGTCGGGCTTCGGGTCATCATGCTGGAAATGACAAAAGCCACAGCCCACACCTTTCTGGCAGTGCCTCCGCCTTATGACGCAAACACATGGTGAGTTGCACAAGGCCGGGTGTCCTGCACTGCCCCGACTGGGGACCGGTGCATCGACGACCGTTGCGCTCTGCACTTGCCGCAGAGTGCGAAGATGACGATGCGCCCAGACGTCCTCCATAAGAGGCTCCGGGCTGGCCCACATCCGGGTAGGCGAGAGGCTACGGGCCCGAGCACGACGTTCTGCACCATCCATCTTGCCATCCATCACGTCAATGAAAGTGCGGCGGTACGCAAGTTGAGCGAGGGCCATGGCTCTGGTTTGGTTGAGTCGCGTCTGAACAGCTTTCAGTAGGCTGCGGGTAGTGGAGATTTTGAGAGATCAGGGAGCACAAGCCTCTAAACCTTGCAGGAGTTGAAGCCCTCGGAATTGTAGGCCGTGTCATACCTTTGCTGTATAGGAGTTCTATACACCCGAAGTTAGCCAGGACCGGGGGTTAAACGCTCGCATCGACAAGAACCTGCTCCAAACGCCTTCCCGTAGAACCCTGCGCGGCAATGCCTTCGATGGTTCAGCCCCTAAACCTTTTACCGCTTCGTGTCTAGAAGGTGTAGGGCTGAGGGCAGAAGCTTACTCTAGGCTAGGGGCTCTACGAGTTACTATGGGTCTTTCAGGCAAGATTTAGGGACCACTCAGCTGTGGGGCTTTAGGGCTTGGCGCTTCGGGGCTCAGCGAGAGTAATGCACAAGACAGATGCCCATTGCACACCTAAGCCTGACGCTTGGACAAAACCAGTAACCCTGAAGCTTAAACCCCAAACTTTAAAATTCGAAAACGTCCTATAAGCCCTATAAGCCCCAAACCTTAAACTTCTAAAACGTACCTGAAAATCTATTAACACTCAAGGTCCTACACCCTAAATCCCAAACGTTAATCTAAAACGTCCTAAAACCCTAAACCCCAGACCCTACATCCCGAGACCCCAACTAAACTTATCCAGCGCCCCTAAACCCCAAACCCTAAGCCCTACGAAGGCCCTTCAAAGCTAAACCCTTCAACCCTAAGCCCCGAAGCCAAAGCCCTTGAAACCTAAACCCTGAAAACCCTGCAGCGTTTAGGGTTAAGGGTCCTTCTTCATTGATCTGGTGGTCCAATTTCAGCGGGAAGGAGTTCACCAAGCTCTCCAGACCCGCGACTTCCAGCGCCTCGCTCGCGTTTTTAGGGTTTACGGTGTAGGGTGTAGGGTTTAGGGTTTATAGGGTTAAGGTAGGTACAATAATGGCCCGACACCTCTGAAAGGCTATTATTCAACATACTTTTGCGGTCCAGGTAGGGTTTTCTGTTTTCTCAAAGAATCATGTAAGGGTGTAGTTAGGGTTCAGAGCTTACGGGGCTGTTTATCAGAGAGGCTGTGCCGTACTTGTAGGGGTTTGTCTATACAGGGGCTCTCCGTTTGATTTTGTTGGGGGCGCCGGGTGGGGGGGGGGGGGCTTTGGGGTGTTAGGGTTGTTTTGGAGCCCCGAACTACACCCTGAAACCCCGCAACCCGAAAGCCCAAACCCTAAACCCATACACCCCAAAAACCTAAAATCTTTAAACTGTTAAACCCTACAACCCTGCAGCCTCAAGGTCTTACATGGTTCGGTCTGCGGGTCCATCCAAGTCTATTAGCAACCTCAGCTCCTAAGCTAAACCGCGAAAACCTGAAACCGAAGGGCTTAGGGCTTTTAGGGTTTATAGGGGTTTGGATTTAGAGTTCAGGGTTTAAGGAATATGTAAACTTAGGCAATCTAGATGCTAGATCTTGAAGGACCTCGGTCCAACATGGAGGCGGCCAGGTAAAACCTGAATCCTAAGAGTCTAAAACCTTGGCTCTGATAAACCCCAATTCCCGATGCATCTTGAAGCCTAAAACCTTACAGTAGGTGACAACAGTTGGGAACATCAATAACCTCATCAAATGTAAAGGAGAGGCGTAGCAAATCCCGGAACTTTCGCCGAACGCGAAGCCTGGAGGATGCGGCCCTCCGTGTACTGCTCGAAAGGATCCAAATTGTGCCCTGAAAGCGACGACATTTAGGGTTAGGGTTTAGGCAGCTTCGCGTATAGGAGGCTCGTTTACATCGCATGCAAGGCACGGGGCATATATACCCTAAACCCTAAACCCCAAAGCCCTAAACCCTATAGGGTTTAGGACCACCAGACCAATACCGAGACGGCAAACCGCAGAACCCTGTTTTGTTACCTCAGTACTGTATCGTAAGATTGAAACCTTCAGCAGGTGATCCAAAATAGAGTACCATGTTCTAGGGGTAGAGGATTGAGCTAGGAGGTTTAAGAATCAGCCCTGACTATGGTCCGGTGCTGAGGATCCAGATTTCTGGAGCGTATGCGGATTTTGGGGCTTCGGTCTTTGACCCTTCCGCAGATCCCTTCGTCGTGCGAGAGAGAGAGAGAGAGAGAGAGACGGACGAGAGATACAGACAGGCAGGCAGACAGACAGAGAGCGAGACCGACAGCGTGCGAGAGCAAGAGCTTCTTAGCATGTCATAAGGGTCATAAGGCTTCACGGTCCGCAATGGCTTGTGCTTGACCCGAAAGAACCGGATGTATATACAGCCACAGGTCCTGCGCTAAAGCAGCACCTCACCAGAAAAAAGACCAAAAGCACCAACACCTTGTCAACTGGCCGTGATGTTCTTTGTCCCTAAGCCCTCTCTGGAAACCCTGTCTCGAAAACCTTCAAACTGCAGCTCGAATTGTGGAGGGAGACCACGGATAGCTTGCAGCAGAATGCATGGGGTATAGGGGCTTATGAAACTGAACCTGGAACGGAATCCATCCGCTTGCTGGAAAGATTCTGAGGGTGCCGGAGAACATCACCTCAGTAACTTTCAGTAGCAGTAACTTTCAGTAGAAGATGCTTACATGGAAGGGTCGATTAATTAGTAAGACTATCCCCTGACAGTCTTAAAACATTATTAATATACCATACTATAACCACTTAGGGGTATAGGTTTACGCACCTTTCACTCTTCAAAAACATGGCGCAAACATTTATAGTCGGCTACAAGTCGCCCAGCCCTAAAACCTTAAACCCGGGCTTAAGGTGAACGGCTTTGCGCCTGGGCTGCATGTCTTGATTTTGAGGAAGGTTCCGAGATTCCGGGCAGCCTAAATTGTATAAGTTTTGCTCCGAACCAAAAACTTACAAGATAAATCCAGCCCCCCCCCCTTCCAGAGCTGATGCTTGGAAGATGCCTGGCAAAATGCGATTCAAACCGAACCGACACAAACCCTCGAATAGACTCTAGCCTACACCGTAAACTCTGTTGCCCCACTTCTGAGCACCCAGAGTGCAAATTGAAGCTTCTCTAGATTCGGGTCCCTGTTGACAGCTCGGCATTGTTGTCATCTCCAACAGTGTAGACAAGTGCCTCAGAAGAAACCCAAGCTGGCATGGTCATCATCATCATCATCACCACCAATGTCCGAATGATTCGGAGCAGGATTCATGTTGCGGTTAGGCTTCCCCAGGTTGCGATTCATATTCCTGTATTGTGAAGCTTGCCATCGTCAGTATTTCTGCCGGGACACCGGATCTTGAGGAACCAGCCCCATGGCCGATCGCAGGGTCGCCAATCCGATATCACGAGTGTCCACTCCGTTGATGAGAACCTTTAGGGTGTCGGTCGAGGGCTCGGAGAGTTTATGGCTGAGGGCTTAAATGTAGGATTAAGCTCAAGAGTTTAAGCATTAGGTAGCTTGGGTGGAATAAGTGTCTGTCTTCATCGCTTGTTGTCGGTGCTCGGACTGGTGGGGATGCTTTCGAACTCTCGGATGTTGGTCTTTGGACGTTCAACCCAAGCTCGGCTTGCTGCACAAGAAACAGCTCGAAGCAGCAGCAGGAACAACCAGTAAGGATAGGCATCTACACCTGAAGTGCCTTCTGTATTCTGTTGTATGTCCCAGCTGAGACCTATCATTCGGATTTTAGCAGCATCGGCATCTAAACGAAAGAAACTATACAACACCTTGTAAAACTTGACAGAGCCCTCCATTACACAAAGTCTATATACCCTGGCTTGCAGGAAAGGAGCCCTTCCAGCTCGGGGCTCTAGCACTCGCAGCAGAACCAAGAGGAAGCTGGACTTACCTTAGTTTCTCAATATATTGCCAAATGATATGTTATATTGGATATTGTACTGTACCAGATAATGTTATACTTATCTATATTATGCGATAGTATGATATGTTATGTTTGCTATGTTCTGAGTTTCGAGTATTATAGTACAATATGTTACGTTGTATTGTATTCCATTATGATATGAAGGCTTTGTTGAGCTACGGTCTACTGCCAGCTACCAGAGTCGGAAGCCCCTTGGGTTCGCGGCTTTAGGGCTAGGCAGAAGGCAGAATGTGCGTTCAGCGACTTGCTGATGAAGGTAGAGGAAGAGGGACAGTTGGAAGCTCAAGGGACATGTCGACTGCAGCTTCCACCATGATCAGGTCTTGCACTACTCTGGCGGCTCATTGAAGAAAATATTACTGGATTCCGCAGACGAAAACCGAAAGCATCGGATCATCGGACGCTAGAAAACGCAACGGAGAGCCACCAAACATGAACAAGCTGCCACATCCAGTGGTGCCCACGATGCCTACCTGACAAGGTTCGCAAGGCAATTATGGTTTCGGGGTCTAGGGTGGCTTAAGCCTTGGGTTTGGAATTCATCTTGGGAAAAAAAAGCTGAGCCGCTCAGAATTTCCTGCGGCGACGTGAGAGATCCCGTTGTTTCAAAGAAGGCGTGCATCAAAAGATGAGAGGACACCAACTCAAAAGAGCTTATAACACTCGTGAGTGCGACGTACACTGGAGCTCAGCTTCTGGTAGCTTGACCAGGAGTCTGCTCACTTCACCATGGTAAACTTTGGTGCAGGAAATTCAATTTGAGTTTTAAACCAACAAAGTGAATCAGCAAGAGGCCCGTGCCAGCTTGCCATCTGCAGGTGTTTGCTTTTTGGGCCAAAGCACTTGGAGCTTGGGTCCATCTTTGGGTGTGAGAGCTGTCAGTTTGCAATGAAAGGCGGCAGTATCCACCAAAGGGAACGGATGTGGTCGTTGCAAGCCCCATGCAACCCTCACGCTCGAGTCTTTGGAGCAAGCTCGAGAGCCCAGATCCCCGGGACTCAAACATGGAGCTCCCTATGCCAAACAGGAAAGTCAGGGACTGAGAGCTTCCAAAACCTCTGAGCTCTAAACCTGAACCAGCATTGAAGGCAAAAGTGGCAAAAGCTCTGGGCCCTCGGACCCCAAACCGTCAATACCAGACCTCTTCAAACCTAAATCCCCAACCGCCGAGAGTAACTTCGTGTAAGCGTGATGTACTACCTTCGCCCCTACAAACCTGCGGATGCTTGAGGTAGAAACTTCCCACATTCAGGTCCGGGGTTCCTTACGATGCTTTCCTGAGGAGGGCTTTGTGCTTGTATTCATCTTATGTTGGGTTTTTTGCTAATTCTTCATGACCCCCCAAACCCTGAAGTAAACCCCTGCGCTTACACCCTCTACGTACCCAATTCCCCACATCCTAAACCAAAACCGGGCTTGGCCCTAAACCCTAAACCCTAAAACCCTATACACCCTAAACCCTAGAGACTTTCCAGCCTTGGACCTGGCTTCGAAAGTGAGGTTGATGCCCTTCAGCACATCCCGCGCTGCGTCCGCGTAGCCAGCCTTGAGATTCTCAACCTCAGCGCTTGCAATGTCCGACGCCCAATCTACGAGGAACCACCAAGCCGCAAGCCGCGAGTGCTCTAAACCCTATGACGCCAGTTAAAACCCCAAACTCGAGACTCTCTGGGGCTTATGATACGGAAGTGGAGATCTCGAGGTTCCCAAATTTAAGTTTTGGAGATCCGGTTGAAGACTTACGGCCTGGAAGAGAGGGTGCAGGGCTTTCGGGGAAGGGGGTTGGGGTTTTTGGTCTTCCGGCATATGAGATTGGGCTGAAGATAGAATTTTCTGTTGAGTTGCAGCCAATCAGCCTCTGGGACTCAGAAACTGAGGTGTTATAGCTCATGTGTGAAAAAGCTGTTGAGAGAGGCTTTCCTGGGATTAGGGTTGCGGGACACACCATCTGCTTCACACAGGAAGAACTTCTGCTCCTTGCTCCAGGTTCATCTTCAGCATGGAAAGGACATCCGTGAAAGCGCAAGCACCGGAGCGACGGCTATATCGGCCATCCAGCGTCGGGGACCAGAAGGGTGAGGCAAACGCAGTCAGGCCACAACCAACCTAGATTTCGCACTGTAGTACGCGTAGTACTTTCTCATGTCATGTGGACATCCTTGGGAAGACACTCACTAGACCCCCTTGTTTAACGACCTTGAACAAACGAATTAAATTTGAACAAACGAATTAAACCTGCGAAACTGCCAGTTCCCCCAGAACAACACGCAACCCCGCTTACGAGCAATGGGCCCTACGATCGATTGATTGATTGATTGATTGATTGATTGATTGATTGCTAAATTGCTTGGTTGCTTGGCTGCTTGGATGCTTGGTTTGCTTGGCTGATTGCTTGATTGCTTGGTTGCTTGGTTGCTTGGTTGCTTGGTTGCTTGGTTGATGGCTTGATTGACTGATTGGTTGATTGTTTGATTGCTTAGTTGTTTGATTGACTGACTGACTGACTGACTGATTGATTGATTGATTGATTGATAGAATGATTGATTGATGGCCTGCTTGCTTGGTTGATCAATTGGTTGATTGATTGATTGATCGATCGATCGGTTGATTGATTGATACACTCACCAAGACTCCCGCGGAGCCCTATGCATGCTTAACAAGGTCCCTAAACCCAATCTTACTTCGTAGAAGAGCGGCATTGATCCGGGCCCCCTCATATAGCCAACCGCTCTGGACACCAATGAGGACCTGGCAGCAAGCGCAGAAAGATTCGGAGTTTTCGGGCTATGGTGCTTTTCTCAGGGTTCCATGAAAGTGCATCAAGGGACACACACGCTTTGATAGTATGACATCCAGTACTATATTCCCTTCGGTTATACACACTCCATTAACCTATTCTTTATATGGCGCAGCCGACGCTAGAAAGGCTCCAACTGTTTGGATCTTGGAAATGATACTATGATGCTCGCACCGACCCACATCCCGGGTCTTTGAGTGAACCCGACCGTGAAGAGAGTCGTGTTTTCGATTTACTCATGGAAGGAACCTCGAGGACGTTGCAGGACAAAAGGCCTCTGGCTTGAAAGCGCAAGGCTGATAATTACGGGTTTAGAGCTCATATCATCTAAGGTTCAGATCGCGCAGATTGTTGGTCAGAGTGTAGTATGGTGTTTCCCAGTAAGCACCAACCGTATCTAAACCTCGGCAGCACGAATCGCAGACCAGGCTTTAGCCTTCACGCAGGTTACGTTACGGGCTATAAGTCTGGGGTTTGGGGCCAGGCGTGGGGCGTCCGCAGACCCCGTAATTACAGCGCAGGATCATCACAGCGTATGCTCTCAGGCAAGGGGTAGTGGCATTTCGGTCGACCTTAAGTCTGAACTACCTTTAAGCCGTATTTCCCGTTAACATCAAGTAGCTTTCCTCTAAACCAAGTAGAATGGTGATAATAAACTAGCTCCACCTTGGAATCTTGGACCCGTGAGGACCAAAGGATTCGGATCCAGCCTGTTGAGCGCCGGAGAAGCTGACAGCAGTGACCTCCAGGAGTGCCACAGGCTCAGCGTGAAGCCCCTAAGCCCTAAGCAATGAGGAATTTGTGAATAACGGACGTCTGACCTCTGCACTCTGAGATGAAATTTTCACATATATACTTCATCTCTTGTCAGTGAAGGGGGTGTATTTCATCAGGGAGTCCACAGTATCCAAACGCCAAGATCCTTCCCAGCCTCACCTATGAAGCAAACACAAACCCGCTCGAGTGCTGACAGAAAAGTTGAAGCGCAGACGCACACTCGCTTCTTGACGCCTTCACATTGAACGTACGTTTATCATGATTGTACCCCGCCTTGTGCTTGCACAGCTCTTCCGCCATCTTCCGGGCATCACGGACGACATCATTGACCACGACGATGCGGTGCCAGGACTCTGCCTCTATAGGCTTCAAATCATGGGGAAGAATGGAAGGCTGCGCATGGGTTACTTGGTTCAATTGGCATCTATGGCCCGTGCAGACGATGTTTAAGGTTTTGTGGCAGGCATGAACGGGAACAACCGACGAAGCCACGGAGCAGTCTAGAACTGCATACCGCTGCTCCTTGCGTGCACTACCCACAAGCATGACAGCTCCCGGTGCCTGTTCCAATTCGACGCAGCCGGTGCACAGGTCTTTCAACTGGGCTGTAGTGCCTTCGAGATTGGAGACATCTTGAAGCTCGACAAACCCATCGCAAATCTGTAGCCTGCCAGATAACGGACAACCCACAGCCTGTGATATCTGCTGATCTATAGCTGCTACAGTTGCACCTGCGACGCTCCACAGTATATTCACATGCTTACGCGGTGTTGAGCTATGGTGGTTGACTCTTCAATTACCGTGCAAATTAATTTCAAGCAGTAGCAGTCGTGGTTGCCACAAGCTTAGTACGAGTAATGCACTAATAGTCGTATGGTAGTAACTGTAAAGCAGAAGTAGGGAAGTAGGGCCTCTAAGATCAGTGGGCGTGGAAGCAGGAGGCGGAGTAAAAGTGGTCCCTAGTCCAGCACCCCTCGTGCATCCACAGGCCAGCTGCCAAGCAATGAAACCAAGCACCAAGAGCCCAGCGCTGCATTTAAACCCCAAGCCCAACCTTGAAGCCCAGAAGTCTTCCATCGATGGACCCCTTGCTCCGGGCCTTTCCCTGCGATGCATTCGGAAGCAGGCATCAAAGAAGAGCCATCGGCTGTTGACTGCAGCAGCACCTTCATTGAGGTGCGACGGTTCAGAGTGTTGGGCCATGGAGTGGGAAAGTCTCATTCTTGCCGAACACGCGGGGTGTATGGAATCGGTGTTGGGCTGAGCAACAATCCACGACAGTCAGTGCAAAGTAAGGTTGAACATGTTGACCCTCTAAAACAGAGTCTTGAATTTTGAGATTATTAAGATGTTAGGGGGCTCTTAAGGAACAAGGAAAACATATATATATATATATATATACACATATAATATATGTATATATGTACATAGATATATGTATATGAATGTATGTATGCATACATACATGCATACATGCTGTATATATAGAACCAGATACATAAAGACATTCAGTCATACTGGAAACGTACATTATATCTACATGTGTCTACACCTGACAAAAACCCTTGCTATGCCAACAATCAAGGCACCTATATTGCCCCGCCCCGGAACCCCCACGCACGCGCAGGATCTTGCAAGACAAGAAGCCTTCCCGGCCCGAGACACTTCCACACCTTCGGAGCTCACGAGGGATGGTTTTGTGCGCTGGGCACTTGACTCTTGGGTAATTACTTTGGACCCTACGTCTAGGTCGAGGGTTCAGGTGGAACAAGGGTCAACAAAGCACCCAAGCCCAAAGCCATGTCGCGCTAGCCAGAGCTCTAAACTACGTATCCCTTCGTCGCAATTATGCACCACCGATGGTTGCTTTGGGCCCGAGGGTTGAACTTTCGAGGTTAAGGGGCTTACCCGACAAACCCTACAGGCGAGAAACGTGTGCTTCGAAGGTTTTTAGAGCTTGCGCCTTCGCGATAAGCAGTTTCGAGCAACAAAATCCTCCGCTCCCACACCTCAAACTCCTTAATCAGAAACTCTTTCTGCCTTTCAACCCCAAACCAATGATTAGTCATTTTCTCTACCCCTAAACTCTCATCTCTACACTCTCAAACCGCCGCAACCCCTAGTCCTGACCTTTGAATTGCATTCCTAAGCCTTAACTCACCTCAAGTCTGAACCTAGACCCTAGATCCTCCTTAGCAAGCCTTTCTCCGTCTCCTTCCACCGGAGAGAACCGACGGCCTGTGCTGAAGGGAGCTTGTGGCGGCTTAGGGTTTAGGTTTTAGGGTTAGGGGCCTAAATAATTACCAATTCAGGCCCATATATTAGGCAAGGCATATAGGTTTGGTTTAGGGTTTGACATGGAAAAAATGGACACTAAAGCTCCTTTGAAGCCTCAGAGCCGTGACAAAAACTGCTAAGAAGGGTCTAGCTTGACCGGTTTGGGGACGGGCTCGAAGGTCTGGGGGTATAGGGGCTGAGGCAAGCAGAACAAGACTTACGGTCAGGGTTCGGAGCTTCAGGGCTTAAGGTTTATAGGGTTTCAGGGTTTAGGGGATACTTAGCCTGGGGATTTCGCAAATCCTATAAACTCAAACTACTGGTCATCACGGGATACGTGTGCAACACCATACGGTCCCATTTGGTTTTGCGGCCTCTGTTAACTCCGTGCGCTTCAGTCGTAGGCGCGTCTGTTTTTGATGATCTCAGCATTGAATACCCTGACTATATCCGGGTGCTCTTCCGGTCATTGAAGAGCCCGAAGCCAAGAATGAGGGTTTCGGGTCTCGGGTTTACGCCCCCGCCAAGACCGGCCTTTGCGGGTAGCCGAGCTGTGAAAGATCGGTAGCGGCTGTCCCCCACGGTCCTGGCGGAGTTTACAGGGCTTTTGTGGTTTAGGGGTGCTTCGGGTTGAGAGTTATCGGCTAGGTAGGGTGTTGAGTGGAATTAGAGTCTTGCAGACGCGGCTTGGTACACGAAACGAAGGCCTTAGAATGACAGTGGGAATCATTCGCGAAGGTTAGCTTCCTGCCATATGGCATGCCACGCAACAGATAGATTCAGATAGATGCTGCAGCTGCAATGCCCTAAACCCGGAATTGCCAAACTCAATAACAAACCCCAGACCCTGAACCCCAAACAGAAACCGTGAACCCTAAATCGCAACTCTGGAAGACAACCCTAATCCGTAAACCACAGGAGCAATGACTGTGCAAAGAGAAGCTTGAGCCCTTCTCATAACCGGGTGCAGTCCTCATTTCCTTCTCCTGCGGGATGTTCAAATACCTTTGCAAAAGCGTCCAGGTTCGACTGTCCTACTGTCCTCGATGCACCGATGAATCTGATAAAACCCTCAACCCTTGGCTAAACCCTGAAAGCCTGAGCCCTAAACCTTTGGCCTTCAAGTCTTTGTCACGGACCCTGAACCGGCCAAGACTTCCAGAGGGAGTAAGGGCAGAAGCTTAGAAGCAGGCGGCCTAGAGGCAAACCCGATAAGCTGTGAACTCGAAGTCCCTCGCAGTTGGAACATCGCATTCGGCACATACTCCACCGCAAGAACACAAGGTCGTATCCGAATACAGCAATTACAAAACAACTACAAATCCAACTACTGAGGCTTTTCAAACAATAATCAAGAGTGACTGAGGTCTGAGGCTAGAGTCTTCATAATGCGAGGCCAAAAAAACCCGACTACACATCTGCGAAGAACAACTGCGACAGCAATGCTGTTGAATCTTTGTGGCATCCCTAGTACTAGTTACTGTGAATACTAATTACACGTAAGCTAAAAAAACTGCCCAAGCATTTGCTTC
>CAJNDV010031107.1:234124-256624 GCA_905221635.1 Symbiodinium sp. CCMP2456 | reverse complement strand
GCATGCTTGTAGATACCAATTGCTGATACTGGCATTACCACCCGATCATACATCTATACTGCCGCGAACGGAAACTTTCAGCTACCCCCCCCCCCCTGCCAAACAAAGAGCATCAAACAGAAAGCTAAAACGTCTCAGTCAGTGAAAGCTAAGATGCCCTGTCAAGTAGGGCCTGTCATCGATCTCTGGATGAACGGCCATGGTGTTCGTCCAGTGAGCTAGGACCAGATCGCAAAGCAGGTACCTCGAAACGAGAAATACAGACTGGACCTAGACTTTGTGTAACCAACACCTTGGATATATGCCTAGTCTTTGATGTCTCGAGCAGGCGTCACGTGCCCTTACGGCTCCGCCAAGAAAGTCCAGAGTCACTACCATAAGGTCGTCCAAACCATCGGAAGTAAAACGGCATAACAGAGATCTCCATCGACACTTCCACTGCAGTTGCATCGCCCACAATGTCGTTCAATCTACAGGAAGCCCCAACCCATGCGATAAAGAAACCGAGAATCTCCCGTGAAGAAGTACCTTTCGTGCTGCGTCTATAAGCCCGATCCCGACTTGCGACTTCTCCACTTGATGCTTTGAGGCAGCGATGCTCTTAAACCCAGCAGCCCAGATACGCCCGCGGCAGGGTTTCCATTGATGAGAAAACTCGACCCGGCTGGATCTGCTCAAAACCCCAACCCTCCATCACGGAAGCAAGGCACAAATAGATCTGCATGAAGAACACCAGGCATGTGTTCAGGATGTTCCTCCATCGGCCCACCCGGCAGTAGTGCTTCACCTTAGACATTTGGTGACAGTGGACTTCAGGCTTAGGGTTCTGCCTATATGGTCAATCCTCATCCGAAGTACTAAACTCTGCATACAGAAGCACCCAAACACCCCGCCCACCCGCCTCACGCGCAGGGCTTCAAACAGAAACATACATGTATATGTGTAAGAATATTTTTCTATAATAAGAATACACCATTCCAGACTCTCTTCCAAGGCTAAGCTTCCAAACAGACCTTCAAGCCCCACAGCCTGAACTCGTAGCCCTACCTACATTGCCAACCCCCAAAACCCGGACCTCCGCCATCGCTACACCCACTGAACCCCTCCTCGCTGATACCCGAAACCCTAAGCCGGCGTGTGAAACAAAAACCACCAGAAACAAGCTCTCGGCCAGGTTCTCAGGTTTGAGGTTTATGGTTTAGGGGCTTAGGTACCCTGGCAGCCTGGTACCTTCTATTCGCTTTACTTAGGAGAGCCCCGAATCAAAGTTGTAAGGGTATTTCGGGATGACCCAACAGATCCCACAGAACCTTATGAAGCCCTTACACAACTGGTCAAAACCTTTTCGAAGGCTTATCAACCTCTAAAACACCCATGAACTCAACGACTCCGCAAGCAACTTCAGCCGGAGGGGCCATCTCCCAGGTGGGCCGGCCTTGGGCTTCCTCCTCACGCAAGCTGCCGGCGGTGTAGATGGTGGTCGGCTTATGATGAGCGACCTCCATCGTTGAGACTCTCGCCCTTAAGTGGGGCTTAGGCGTTTTTTAGGTTCGGTTAGGGCTTAGGGCTTGGGGCGTGCAGTTCAAGGTTCGGGGTTATGGGCCACTTGGGACCTGGAATGTACAGGCTTGCAACACGCTGAGAGTTCACTGTAGGGTTAGTTGAAACGTTGACGGCTGCAAGTCTCAGTAGTGCGGGGCTATGGGGTAGGCTCCAGCTCCCGACCTCAAGATCCGAACCTCCCCCGAAGAGCCCTCAACCCACAAACACAAACGTCATCAAGCAGTGCCCTGTAGCAGTACCACCATCGTCCTAAACCTTGGGCCCTAAACGCTCGGGCCGAAAGCCGACAACCCACATCCTCAGACGAATCAAAGGCCCGACTTCCCGATCCTAGCACCAACATCACAAAGACAAGGAAGCTGCCTTGGACTCTTCCTTTCCGGAGGAGTCGGGTGATCCATCGTCAAACACCTGACCTGGGTTTGGGTTCAAGACTGTTGGATTCGGGCGATTTGGGGCTTAGATTATTGGTTTTGCAAGAATGCTTGAATCGAGGCTGGAATCTAGGGGGTTGGATTGAGGATTCGGGGACAGGGGATGGGGTTGTGGGCTGCTTTAGGGATGAGGTGGCTGCATGCGCAGATATTTACGGTTTAATTCATGTCAGGCGCTGAGTGGAAAGTCAAAGTCTTCGTCGGGCGGTTAATGGTATGGCTTTCCGTGTTTGGACTCAACCTCTGGGTTGTCTGCTTAGGTGTGGGGCTACGGGGTCCCCGATATGCGATTTTACAGAGTTGACTGCCAAACAAGGCTGCTGAAGCTCGTTGGTTGGAGATTTCCTTCTATGATCCCCAGTGTGCCCATAATCCCCAAAAGTGACTGTGCTTTACTGGCACTACTACCACCAACAATAAAACACAAGTATCAGACGATTGTTGCTCTTCTGTTGTATTCCTTGCTGTTATGAACTACTGCCACTATGATTCAAACCCCTATGGCATCCTCACAATAGGGATCTCGGGTTCTGACCCAGACCTCCCATTTGTAGTTGGGCACACCCCCCGAAGGGTTTCGGATTCCAGGTTCAGGGTCTGCAGGGCTCAAGGGGTTTAGGGTTCATAGAGTTCAGGAACCCAAAACAGTAAACCACTGTAGGGTTGAAGGCAGCTTAAGGTTTCGTGTTCAGGGTTGAGGATTCCGGGGGTTAAGGATCTAGGGCAACTCGAAGCAGAGCCCTACAGCCCCGAGCCCCAAACCAAAAAAGTCCCTGAAACCAAACACAAACTTGACAGAATCATGGGCCTGCATCGGCCGCTGCCGTCTGGAGGAGGTCCTTGTAGGCCTTGGTCTCCATCACCTGGAAGTGCTCCCCGGGAACTGATCCTGAGCCCTGCATCCTTCTTCTGACTCGAGGGCCTCCCATGACATTTTGGGAACCGGTACCACAAGCACCTACATTACCCTGAAACGCAAAACCTAAACAACCCTGAACCCGGTCACCCATCGCCTGACTTGGTTCGCCCATCTCCACAATGCGACCACCCGAGAGCACCTGAGCTTTCAAGCTCCTTGAAGACGAACTTCGAATCTTGGTTACCTTATTAATTCGGCGTGTCGGGTGGGGGGGGGGGGGGGGNNGGGTTTGGGGCTTAGGGTTCAGGGGGTCCCTGTGCTGAATAAGGATGCTCGTCTTTGTCGGTACATGTGCGGTGCCCTGTTTCAAGCTCCTATGTCCTAACCTGGAGGGTCAGGTCGCAGCTGAAATCCTCATGCTTCACTGATTCACGCTGAGTCGAGGATCCCAACAATGCCCAGGAACCCCGAAGGTTCAACCCTACAACCGTTGCATCAGCTCGAGTTTGTTTAATGGTCGGCGGGCCCCTCATCTCAGAGCCCGCGACATCATGCAGGCTGAAGAGCAACCACACGATCGAACTTCTTGATCCGCTCCGAGTCAGGCTGCAGAACGACGACCTAAATCGAGGCCAACGGTACTGGGCCTGTGAGGATTTCAGACCATAACAGCTTCAGTCGGCTGGAACTACCACCAGATGGGGCTTGGAGGTTCAGAACTGTTGGGCTCTATACAGGAGTATCGCGAAAACCCAGAAGCCTTCCGCAACAAGCAGCCAGACCAAAAGAACACACTAAAAGGCTTCGGCTGAAGCCCGACTATATTTATCTGAAGCTAACATGGAGTTTGGTGTGTTGACGCTGAATATGTACCATTCAGGAACTTGGTGTTGTGATCTGCCCACGCCTCCGACTGTCCTGCTTGCTCTTGTTGGTACGACCATTTCCTACATGATCGATACGTCCGAACATGAGTTCCTTAGGTGTACGGTCTCTGGTATTTCTGAGGTCTACCACAAGGACTTCCAGATTGGACTTACGTTCCCAACAAGCCCCTGCATTGCCCTGCATGATGGGAGCTCAAGAACACAAGGCGCTCGAGCTTTGGATCGTAAATGATGCGGCCCATCCATTAACAAGAACCCGATAACATCCTTATTAATCAGACGCTATTACAGAAGACAGCTACTCAATCCCCAGAAAGATAATTCAACATCAGTACACAAGCCTGCCAGAAACCTGGAATAACCACAACGAAGAAAACAATGCCCAGCTCAGCGGCACGAGTCTTGGATTGAAGGAGGGGTCCCAACAGCAACCTGTGGATACCAGGGCAAAGAGCTTTCCTTGGGTCCTTTCAGTGTTTCTCAGGGTTTTATGTGGCTTTACAAGGCATCATGGTTTTTTTCAGAACAGGGGCGGATGCCTTGTAATTGCGACTCCCTAAAATCCACGTACCTGTATAGCTCACCATACCATGTCTGTGGGACAACGATACGGGCACATGAACCTGTCCAGTTTTCGGTGACAGTCAGGATTCGGTAACCCTTGCCTTAAGTATACACCTCTAAGCACAAACAACCCTATCAAAATCGACGGAAGGGCTGCTAAAAAGAGCCTTTAGGCCCAGCTCAATCCTAAACTTAAGAAATTCAGAAACTCGTAATTTAATCTGCAGCCGTGACATCATGAAACCGTGAACTCCAAACGCCCTGAGACCTAAACCTTCCAGAACTAAGACCTTCTGAATAAAGGAAACCAGCTCTGCAGACCCCCCACCCCCCTTTTCTTACCATATAGACATTTGGCCTGTCCAGCAAGAGCATGGCTGTCGGGGCATCGACGGCTCCGAAGGGGTCGTCTAGTAGGACCAGCTCTGAGTGCCTCAAACAAGCTGATTCTTCATATGGGTTGAAGAGCTTTCAGGTTTAGGGTTTAGGGTGTAGCGCTATTTTCAGGCTCCCTGTAAGGGTTCCGTAAGGTTTGTAAAGTCGGAGCGTTTCAGGCTTTGTCGTCAATTTCTATGAGCTCCTTTTTGACAGGGCTGGGTGTACTTGGGCAAAGCCTTAGGGCTGAGGGCTCTAGGTTCCAGGTTCTCAGACAAAGAGGTCCAAATATCTCTTGATTCGAGGGCCCCTAAAAACCCTAAATTTGAAACCCTCGACCCGACCCCGGCCGAGGATTTGTTTGAAACAGCTTTTTGCCGGGATGCTGATGGTAGGCTGCTCGGGCCATGGAGATGCGAGCCCGCTGGCCGCCGGAGAGCGCTACCCCGCGGCTTCCTGGGTCGAACTAAGGACATGACCCATTCCACAAGGCCAATTGAAGGAACCCTGAAAACGTATCCTCAAAGGAACCCTTTAGAATACGAAGTTAGGAGGTTATAATGTTTGTGCGCAGCTCGTTTAAAAGTTGCTGCTGTCTTTTCAGGGTGATATAGGGTTCCAGAAAGGCTTCTGAAAACCGCTATTTTAGGCTTTCCCCGTGTTTGCTCAAGGGTCCCCATAAGAAAGATCCTACAGTTAAGCTCTCTCATTTGGGTCATTTGAGTGCAGTATTTCGGACCCTCCCATACCGCTTCCCTTTTGGTAACTAGTAATTAGCTTCCTTATTCAAGACTGTAAATCCTGAGCCGTATGCCGACCCGAGCCCCCAGTCCAATACCCGTCGCCAATGACAAATCACAAATCAATGCAAGAATACACGTACAACCGATTACCTGATGACAGAATACTTACCCGGATTAATCCTCACGATGCCTGGTTGTGCAGCTTTTAGGACTGTGCAGCCCACAGTCTCGGGAGTTCAAGGTAGCAGCTTCGACCCTGCACCCTCAGCCCTAGACCCGTAACCTTGTGCAGTGGACCCAGACCGAAACAGTAGGAAGCAGCTTAGGGATGTAGAGCCGGCAAACCACAAGGAGCCGTCCCTGAACAGGCCAATGATGCCCTGTCTTGGTTGACATGCGGGAATTCTGCTACATCCTTACATGAAACATTCTTGAACAACCCCTAACAAAGAAGACGAACCAAAACACAATTATGCACCATACGCTGGCCCTACACATGCCCTGAACCCCTGAGAACTAACATCCTCACAAGGAACCCTGATTTACAGCTCCCCCTGCCGGAAATATGTGTAAGATTTAATAAGTCAGGATGCCTTGCCCTTCCTGGATGCAGAAACCTAATGAGCTTTTGAGATCAGCAAGCTGGCCAAGCCGAGAATAATATTGGTGGCAACAGTGTCAAACCTATCCATGTTGAAACGACTCCGCGCCTTTGGTTTCGGCCGTTGGCGGTTAATCCTTGTGGCTTTCCAAACCGACCTGCTCGTTACATACGCACTTGAAGGTGCACTGCATCTGACCTGATGTCGATGCTGGATCACGTTGCTGCTCGGCATACAATTTTGCTTGTGCAAATGTCGATTCATTGCATGATGTCCCGCACTGGATTGCAGAATTGTTGCAGTTCGTGCCAGCTGACTGTGGCAAGTACGAGTGCGATGCATGGTGTGCTCCATGACAGAATGCCTGTAATGTCCGTGGCAAAACACATGGACATGACACTTCAAGCCTTGTGCATTCTCATGTTGATGTGCGGCCTTGTGCATTGATGCAAAAACTGACCAAGTGCCTTCTGTTCCACTTGCATTGCGTGCTTTCCTCTCGGGTTCCAATTGCCAGGGTGAGACCCAGCAGTGCTATACGATACACAAGTTCCGCATGCTCAGTGTCTAACTGGTTGGCAGCAGAAAAGTTGCGGACCAGCGATATGCGCAAGGCTTCAGTCCTTGCCCGTGACTTGTACATCTGGCGCTTGCTGCCCATGGTCATGCAAGCACAACAGAAGCCTGCGTGAATATGTGGGCGCACGACCTGCAGATTCAAACGATGCATGCATATGCGCCTCCTGACTCGATTCTTTTGCAGAGGTGTCTGGGCTGGTGCTGCCATACTGGCATGAATAGCAGGAACGGTTCTTGCACTGCTCATGTGCTTGTGGTTCTGCTGGTCTTGTGTCAGTCCTTGCTCAAAGATGGCAAAAGTTTTTGCCGCTGTACGGCTATTGTGGAAGAGTCGGTTTCAAAACATGTTTGGGAGTCAACTGGTGTAAAAGCCATCTCCACTCGGTTGATACAGTTAAGCAGTCTCTGGCGTCACTGAGCCCATCGTCCTGGAGGCTTTGGCCACTGCAAGCAGCTTCGTTCCAGCATGAGAACTGTAGAACTCAGTCTGTGGAGGGGATATTGAGTCCATGACGTGCTCAGTTTGTGTCACACCCTACTGCACAAATGCAGGAACAGGGGTGCTGTGTCTTTGCTGAAATTCCGCTGTTTCCGCAGCTGCCTGCCTCACGAGTGTCACCATGCAACTTTTGCTGATGCATACAGTACGTGTTGCAAGTAGCGCCTTTCGATACACATGTACATTCACCATCGTGGTGCTGCGTCTTTTGGCACGAGCACCAAGTTATCTTAGCCCATGCATGTTTAAGCAGCCGCCGCTAAATGCACGGTAGGTGGGCGGAACAGGGGCGCACGCGAAACATTGGTGACCTATGTTCATGTAGTGTAGTTTTTGAATTGAGACTAATGCGCCGCTCTTCTGGTGGGGAACCCTATCGAGCGGACCCGCATTTCCATAGCTCCTCATATCCCGCACCCTGTACTGTCGCCCGCAAGATTCCGATGGGGACACGATCTCCGCCGGGGAAAAGCTTGAGGTCTCCTGAGGGCAGGATTTTGTTTTAGGGCATTGTGGGAGCAGGGTTCATGGGAGGGAACGTAGGATTTAGGGGAAGGCTTCTCTGGTGTGCGCGCTTGGCTTGGGGTGTTGGCGTTAAGAGTTCGCATTTTTGGCTTTCGATTCAGTGTTTAAGGTCAAGGGCCTGAGATCTTGGTGTGATCGCACCAGTTTAAGATAGCTGCCCTCGGGAAGATGAAACCAGCAGAATTCACAGTACATCGAGGGTATAGCCGGTGTAGCATGCCATGGGGCTAAGAGCACTTTGCTGGCTCCAGGCCTTTCGGGCAGTAGAATAGGGAGCACAGGGCCCGTGGTTCCGGGCTGGAGTTTCTTTTCCTTGGCCGGAGCTTCAGTTTAGGCTTTGCATGCGGCGGGAACTGCTGCCTTTCATAGAAAGCTCCAATCCTTCGAGAGCGGCTGCTCGAATCGCAGAGCTGTAGCGCTCCTGTCGATGCCGTGTGCAATAGTTAGTATAATAGAATGAACTAAATTAGTATACTATAAATAGAATTCTAATAATGCAATAATCCAATATTTTAAGATAAGCGGTATACTGTCCAGCTCATGAGGGGCTGCAAACACTTGCTGAATGGCCATAGGGGCGGGAACAGCCCCTAGGAACAGCCCCCGCCTCCCACCATGACCACAGTCCTGGAAGCCAGAAGCTAAACCCGAACACTCGAGAACTCGAAAGCCCTAAGTACAAACATCGTTCATGCACCACCAACCCTAGGCCCTAAACCCCATGTAGCTGAAAGCTAAAGCCGCAGGGTATCAACACTCTGAAAGTTCTCGTATAAGACCCACAAGGCTTGTAAACACGTCCCAAAAAACCCTGAATACTCCAATACCTAAACTGAAGGCCCCTGAAACCTCCCCGTCAGCCCCTCGACCCAGGTCTTCAGCCCAAGTCGAGATCCGGAATCCTAGATCCCATGCTTCAATCATATCATTCTGCTCGCATTATCGAATAGTAGTGTGAAGTAAAGCATAGTATAGTATAGTACAATATTTTTAGTTTAGTATAGTATCTTTTTGATTAAGCGTGGTATGTTGAATTCTAGTGGTAGATTGTCGTTTTCCTGTCTGCATGCTGGCCAGATTCGCAACCTGCACGGCTGTTGTTGCGAGATCTTTCTGGCATCCCAAAGCCAATACGAAGCGCACAACGAAAAACCTAAGAACGTCAAGCACTCAGCGCCGTACATGCGCACAACAACCATAAGAGACCCTCAACCCTAAAAGCGCAAACCCCAGTTCGAAACACGAATCAATCCCTAAACACAGACTCGAAAAACACCCAACATCACTTTACCCCAGAAGAGATACCCCAAACCCTTCGTGGCCCAAATTGGGCCTCGGATATCTCTTGGCCAAAGATCACGTTCTCGCGCAAGGTGCCCTCTGCAATGTGCGGGATCTGAGAGCCTTTGAGAGCAGCAGGGTCTAAGGATCTAGGGATTTGGGGTTTAGGGAGTTTAGGGGTTTGGGGTTCAGGGTTTAGGGCTCAGGGATAAAAGGTGTAAGGATCCAGCGATTTAAGGTTTAAGGGAGAGGATGAGGGAGCCCGACTACTTAGTATCCGTACGTGGGTCTCTCTTCTGAAGCCCTTGTTCTGAACCTAACATTCGGGTTTCCAGCTTGGGATCTGGGATGCGGTATTTTCGGGCCCGGCTTACCGTTCAGGGTTCCTGAGTGCTCTCCCCTGGTTCATGGAGCTCCGTTGGGACCCGTATAAAACCCTCATAGAAAACCCTTAGGCGCACACAAAACCCGGACTTGTTGATAAGTTTAAAGCAAAGGCCAAAACGTCTAAAACCATGTCTTGCTGTTGTTACCACCTGCAAGAGCATGTGGCAGCTATGTGATTATGCCAGTTGGGTATCCTGTGCGGTTTGTCGTGGCATTGCCTTTGCAGCACTTGTCTGAAGGGAACTGTCGGATGAGAGACGGAAGACCCTGTGGAGTGCGACTACGACTTCCTGCGTGACTTCCATCATGATGCTGAGGTTCATGCTGCTTGGATGTCATTACCCTCGTAACGACGTAAAATCAGATGCCAGAGGACATAAGCCACCCCCTGAGAGAACCAACAAAATCAATAACACGCAACTAAGCTTTTCGCAAGTTCTCTGCATGCAACTGTCTCTGAGGTTCTAAGCAAAAAACGCAACGCAAGCTCAGAACTTCTTTGTCGGGGGTAGCCCAATTTCTGATGTCGCCCAGACCCATAAAGACATAGGGTCACCCTGAACCCTGAACGCCCTATATCCGAAACCCCCCAAAACCTACAGCCTAAACTCTAAGCCCTGAACCCTAAACCCCAAACCATGAGTTCTAAACCTAAGCCCTGTAAGCCCTGACCCTAATTGCCGAAACCGCCCAAGCTCCCTAAATCCTAAGCCCTAAACCCGAAACCCGGGCAAAAATGCCGAAGCTCCCCCTCATGCGGATGTAGCGGCAGTAAGCCACAGTGTCGGGCCGACTAATACGAGCTCTCTGGCCATCCCTGGGCATTCGGTGCAGGGTTTATTTTAGTGCTTGGGGTTCTAAAGTTTAGGGTTTAGGGCTCTAGGGTTCCAAGCTGTAGGGCTTTGGGTTCAGAGGTGTAGGGTTTAGGCCTTTTTGGTGTCTGAGTTTTCGTCAGGTTTCGAGGGTTGGCTTAACTTTATAAGGACTTCAAGGGAATGTGATTACAAATTGTGCTCTTGGTCTCTAGGCCTTTCTGTTTGATTTAAGGAGTTGGGGTGGGTTTGGGTTTGGGTCTTAGGGCTAAAGGCTTTATGACCTTGAATTAATGTTTGGGGCAAAGGAGCCATGATTTCTTGTTCAGCCTACCATATGGCTGCTCTTCGAAACCATATTACTATACTTTTGTCTGGCACTACCTCGTGTGGTTCCCGTTGCTGTTCTGTTCGCCAACACCCGGCTCTGGGCACCATGTTTCACCACCGGACTGAATCAAGATTTCGGCTTCCTACCAGCCCTGCGACAGTGTATCTACTCCCCTGACTGCGAACTTTGAGCTGAATTGAGGCATGAGTCCGATCAGGCTTCGGCAGATTATTCATGCATGCTAATAACCTGTATGTATGTATGTATGTATGTATGTATGTATGCATGTATGTATGTATGTATGTATGTATGTATGTATGTATGTATGATTATGTATGTATGTACGTATATATGTTTGTAATTGAGTAAGTAAGTAAGTAAGTAAGTAAGTAAGTAAGCAAGCAAGCAAGTAAGTAAGCAAGGGCGGACGGATGGATTAATGTTTGGATGTAGGTAAGGATGTATGTATGAATGCATGGAAGAATACATGCATGCATGCACGTGCACATGCACATATGTGCGTGTGTACACAATGTAGCATGTTGCCGGGGGTCCGGCTATAGGCTTCAGGGTTGAGGGCCGAGGAACTTGGGCTTCCGGGTCTGGCTCAGGGGTTTCAGGGGTCTTAAACCAAAGCGATGCGAGCCTCCAGGCTCAGCTTTTTATGGTTTAAAGGGTCCCTGAACCAATCCACGCCGCTCCCCCCCCCCCCCCCCCCCAAGAGCTTAGGATGGCAAGGGCTGAACCAAAACACAGGGCTTTGAGCTCCGATCAGACCCTAAACACTCGAAGCCCTAGACCCCGAACAAGAACAGGCACAAAATTGATGTCATCGGGCCTTAGAAGATCAACAACGGTTTTGTAGAGGGACTTTTTTTTCTCACCCCAAACCCCCCCAAAACATCAAAATCCCTGAACGCTCTTCGGATTAATGGATTTGGCCAAAGCTGCTGTGGGTAAAGCTCACCTAGGATCGCCTGTACGCTTGGTGGACGTAGAGCAGATTCAGGCTGGTTTGTTTGGAGTTTTGATTCGAACTCCTTTTCTTAGAATTTAGGGCTCAGGGTTTAAGGGTTCAGAGTTTTGCAATTTGATTTGCGGGAGGTTTGGAGTTTTAGTTTTGGATTTGGGCTTGCGGCTCTGAGTACTGTTGTCGTTGCACAGGCTTCATGCGGACACCCCCAACGAACTCTCAAGACAAAACTGAAAGATATCGTTTGACATGCCCTGCTGTGGGTTTTGGCAGTGACACGTTTTGGACTGGCATGGCCCACAGCCCAAGATCTCTGAGAACAAAACGCAGCTTACCACCGTTTGCAACACACATTCTGCACCGACTACCCCCTCAACCCCAAACTCTAAACCNNCCTAAACCCTAAACCCCAAATACCCCTAAACCCTAAACCCTAAACTCCCTAAAAAGCTCTGAACCCTGCACCCTGAACGCAGAAACCCAAGGCCTGAACTTACAACACAGAGCAGCTGGATGCCAAAACTGCCAAGACGATAGCAACATGGGTTTAAGGTTTAGGGCTTAGGGTTGAAGGAGTTTAGGGTTTAGGATCAGGAAATTCATTGAACAATTTGTCCTTGTATTGCAGCCTAATTAGGCTTGATGACCCTTTTTGCGCGGGTGCTCAAAACATGCTCCTATTCTCAGTGTTGCCATTTACAGCTGCGAATTATCCTTCTAAACGCAGCAGCGACAAAAACTGCCACTGCCACCGGCACCTGCGCCGGCCCCAGCACCAGGCTCACCCCCACACGACGACTGATACGACACTAGTATCAGGAACAGCAAACACCAGCAGACAAAAATGACAGTGGTCGCAACCATAAGAAGAGGAAGAAGGACCGCAATCATGAAAACGAGCATACTGCTGAACGTTTTATCGTAGCAAACAAAACTACGGCGACGACGGCAGCAGCAATGTCGACGCCAGTAACGACGATCGCTACTATCACCCCAAGCCGTACACAAAAACCGTAAACCCCTCCAAACCCGCTCCGGCCTGCAAAAGGGTGCTCTTTCCCGAGCCCACTGCACCAAGAACTGCGAGGAGCTCACCACGATTGATCTCGGAGGTCTTAATAATCAGAAATGGGTTGCTGTTGTGTTCTTAGAGCGGGGGTGGGGGGAGGATTGCTGCGATTCATTAAGACTGTGCCTCAGGGCAACTACTGTTCTTCCGACCCGTTCCTGAAGCCCAGGGGAAGCTGTGGGATTCCACGAGAGCCTCCGGGACTGAACTGAAAACCCTGGGCTCGATCGTGTAGATGTTACAAATCATGGCGCGAGGTCTTTGGGGAGCATAGGTTCCATAGGATTCAAACTACTAGCATATTCTTCCGACCTCCATATTACGCTAAGCCTGGGTTTGGGATTTGTCGATGGCATTACGGCCAAGATCTACAGTTCGCAGGGTCCGGCATGCGATCTTGGGGTCAGCGGAAGGGATTCCAGCCTGGGGTGTAACTATACAGCACTGCACGTCCGTGAATTAAAGGTTCAGGGGTTCCAGGTGCCAATAATCTGACAACGCCTCAAGACCACTAGATGTGCCATCATCGGTGTGTAGTAGCCGGAGTTCCCTACCATGCAGAATTGTGAGTATGTTTCGTCCTTTATCGCTGCAACGCCTTTCATGCTCGAACGTCTTATGCCGCTTCTTTGCCTTCTATGACAAATACTACTTGGATATTGCTATTGGTATGCTTATCATAATGACGGGTATTGTTAAACGTAAACTTCAAACAATAGACAATCGATGTCAGTATCATTATTGCACTGCTTGTTTTTTTATCACCAGTACTACTATTTGTCTTAGACCTCGAGGTTTCAATGCTGTGCTGCACCTCAAGGTCGAGGTCGTGCAGCACCGATGGGGCGTCCTCCGGAGCTGGCTGGGCGTGGTGGGACCCGGTACAGCATGGGAATTTATATGGGTTTGCAGGGCTTGGAAGGTTTATAAGTAAGATGTACAAGGTGCATGGGGTTTATCTATAAGCTTGCTGGACAGTATTGTGACGAACATGACATTGAAGAATCAATCCTAAGTAACACGCGAATACAGGGTTCCCGGGCTTAGGATTTCGGGCATGGGGTTGGTGTAGGGGTCAGGGCCTAGGACGGATATCCCTGTCCGGGAGGACGCCTCTGCCTTTAAACCTAAACCCTGAACCGTAACTTGAGATTGAGGCCGGGTTGCCAATTTCAGGGCATGCGGAGTCTGGGCATCAAGATGCAACAGTCGTCCCCTGAACCTGAAACCCGACCGCAGAATTCAAGGTCCTGCGCCCAGCGGAAGCTACCACGCACCACCAGACTGGAAGGAACCTCGGCTTCGTTCGTTCAAGCGTTTTGGATTTAGGGCCGGGTCGGGGAAATATACAGGGCTCCATGGGTTTGTGGCTTAGCGACCATTGCAGATTACCGCGGATTCGGAAGCCCCACTTGACAATTCCTATATACCATAGATTGATGACTGGCATCTTTGCAGAACATTTCAGCCTAGAATCTAGAATGAGCTTCAAGCGATCATGCAAACAATGAACATGGCTGACCCACCTTATTGAATGTCCCAGCGACAACGATCATCGGGCGGGAACCCTAAACCCGAGACACTCTTTATCATATGTATTTAAACCTTGATCCATTCGTTGAAGATGACCTTTTCTTGTGTTAAATAAAAATAAAGTTCAGTGAAGAAAAAGTCATATTCAACGAAGGAAAACATATTCAACGAAGGCCGGCCCTTTGGTTGAATATGATTTGTCTTCGTTGAACGTGTTTTGTCCTCGTGCTTAGGGTTCAGGGTTCAGGGCCTTTGGGTTCAGGGCGGCCTAGGGTTCAGGGCTTAGGGTTCAGGGTTAGGGTTCGGGTTGGGGGTTTAGGATTCAAGGCCTCGGGTTCGTATCATAGGGTTTAAGGGATATGCTGGGGCTGTACCATAGGATTAAAGTGCCGCTGCAATTCGCCAAATTGGGTGTGCAGTTTAAGCTCTAGGGTTCAGGCTGTAGGTTTGGGGGTTTAGGGTCTAAGCTCTAGCATTATACAATATGGTTTCTCAATGCTGAGGGTTCCTGGGTGGGTGGGTATTTTTCTAGGATCGAACGAGCGAGCTCGACTAGAGACTGCTCCCTACCCCATGAACCAGTTTCGTGTTTTTTTGTTGTTGCTGTCATGTCCCTAATCTTCTGCACTCGAAAGCCGCCAGGCCTTGGCATGGATTTGTAAGGTTTAGGAGTTTACTTAGGGCTTAGCCCAAATTTCTGGTCGGGTTGTTGCTAAGCTCTGCACCTCCAACACCAAAGCTCCAAAGAGCTGCCCGGATCTTGCATGTTTTCGGCTACATGTGTGCTTTTGGCTAAGAGTGTTAGCAGGTTTTGGAGTTTAGCATTCCTGCTTTGGGCTTTGAGACGTCGAGACTTAGGACTTCGTGACTCAGGCTTCGATGACGGTTTCAAGAGTTTTTGGACACGAGCTGAGATCCCTCAGTAGTTCCGCTCTTCAGAGCAAAAGTAATGTTGGAGTTGGAAATCTGTGTGTAGAGACAAGCTAAGCCACGCACGAGCCGCTGATGTGCATCTCCACTATGCAGTCGCTACGCTGTCATGCTCCAAGCCCAGAGCCCGACTCGGACCACAACTGCCGTCGATCATGGCCTAACTATCGATGATCTCTGTATCGGACCTATAAGTTGCCCTTTTGCTTGGCGAAGTCCATACCCTGAAAACCCGTTGATCCGAGGCACCGTCGGTCCGCTGGACAGCATTGGACGGTCTGTGTCGGGGAGGCTCCGGCTGGGCCAGAGACCTTGAGTCTCCATGGTTTGGGCTTCGGTTGTTGTAGGGGTATCTATAGTTTCCGTTGCAAATTCGCTTATGGTTGCCATTGATTTCATCAAGTATATGTGGGGATCCTCCCCAATCAAGTGGTCAACCAAAAAAGGTACTACCATCGAGGCTATAGAGTACTATGTAGGTAGACAGGTAGTGCAAGAATCCGACTCAGAAATCGAACCCACCGGTTCCAGATTCCCAACAGAAAGGAATCCATAGTCACAGCTTCACAGCTCTCGGCAGAAGCCGGGGTCTCTTAGTCAACTGCGAACCCTAAACCTCGAACAGATCGCACAGGTGGTGGTTGGGGGGGGGTTGACAGATTCCATCTAGACTATAGCCAAGGAAACCTAGCTCGGGCATGCTAGGGCTCAGAAACGTCAGTCGTTACTCAGCCGCCCTCGGCCCGTCACGCCTTACGAAGGCCCCCAAATTCATAGCAAAACTTCCTGCATTTCAGATGTTTTGGCCCACCGTCAGCTGGAGGATAGGCAATACTTAGCAACTATGAAGAAATGTGGGCGAGCCGTGCATCATGGCGTTGATTAGTTCAAGCTCAGAACCGGGCACACCAGATGTGCACTAACCAGCAAGGCTCTGTAGATACTTATCAAAACATGTAAACAGAACAGCATACTGCTGTGCTAAAAACGGGTTGCGTGCATGCACAGTATGCTCATAGTCACTCTACTTGCTATACCCCCGGTCGTGCACGCACGCTGGAAGAGGATAGAGAGGCCAGCTGATTCGAAGTATGTCTCGCTCCCGTTGGTTGCTTTGCCCGTAATTAAGTAGATACAGCCGCTAGTAGCAAGAACGATCACAATAGAGAACTGCAGAGCAAGCATCGTGCAAGCTCTACACTGCATCCTCCCCCTGAAGGTGACGAGCCTAAAACACTCTAAAGCCCCTATAAACCCTAAACGCCAAACCCTACAAGACCCTAAAGCCTCTATAAACCCTAAACCGAATCTTGCGGGGCTGGGCACTGACCCAATCCGGAGTCTTCTCCGGAGGCAGTACAGGAGCTTCTGTCATCTTCAGGAACCTTGATGAGTTAATGTGGGCTTTGAAGGGTCAGGGACCTTGATGAGACTCTCAGGAGTTGATGCGGATGTTGAAGGGTTTGGGCTTGGGGTTTTAGTCACCCCGTGTGCCGGAAACCCATCTCCTGAACCACATCCTCCCCGATGTTCTTACAACCCCAGCACTGCAGTTTTAACCACAGCCCGTAAATCCCTCATCAAAACCCATGATGGCCGTTTCAACAATACTTTCGCCGAGTATCGTCTCGAACCGCCCGCTCCTGTACCGAACCGCTCAGGGTGTAAGGTGGGAGGGGAGTGGGGAGGAGAGGTGAGAGGAAGGAGGTGTGAGGGTGGGAGCTGGGAGGGTGTAAGGTGAGAGTGGAGGTGGGAGCTGTGAGGAGGGGGGTGGGCAGTGGTGGAGGTGGGAGGTGCGAGGTGGAAGGTGGGTGGCAGCGCCGAGCCGCACCGCACCGACAGGCACATCCCCCCAAAAAAACGCAGGCAACGCCAACCGTGCCGAACCAACATGAAACCCCTCTGAAGCATGGTTCCTACAAAACCCCTGTGAAGCCGTGGACTCTATGGCAAAGCCTTTCTAGACCCATAAACCCCTAAACCCTTAATCCCTAACCACCAGTGTTCTGACCAGCGAACTGCTCGATCCGCCGGATGCTTGGGCCGATAACGATGGCCCGGCCCAATGACTTTGTGAAGAGGTCGCAGTTGCTCTTCCTTGGTCTAGTGTTTAGGGTTTTAGGGTTTAGGGCTTGGAATGGGGGGATTGAAATCTCAGGGTTTAGGGATTCAGGGTACAGGGTTTAGGCTCCTGGGTCGATGATAGGCTTAGGACTTCAGGCTTGGGTCGGTTACAGGTCTTTTGCAGGGTGTAGTCTTTAGGCTCGTCTTTGGTGTGTTATCGGCGTAGGACTCATTGCTTACGATATTGGGCTTCGGGTTTGGATCAGGGAAAGGCCTCATGTAAGGTTTTGTCTTTCGGATGGTCCTTAAGTCGGCTACAGGCTTCGGACTTAAGGTTTACGAAAATAAGGCTTATAGGCCTTGGGTCGGCTGGGCTCATGGCTTGGCAGAAGAATGGGATACAGGTTTAGGGTAGAGAGATCGGAAGACCTGGGTCGGGCGGGTGGATGGCTGCTCAAGGCGTTTACTGCCTCGGTGTCGGAGCTGCGGGTCACGTTGACGGGGATTTTGATATATGGCAAGCAGGTTGAGGGGCCCTTTGGAATCAATGATGTCCTCGACAAGATGTTGGAACTGAACATGAAGGAGTCCGAACCACTCACCGAATGTAATCCCTCAGCTCTCATCAATGTGATGTCTTCACGAGTGGGAGTCGCCGAGTTCAAGAACTGCGTCAATGTCATCACATTTGTCTTCTTTGCCATCATCGCCAACAACATCATACAACGTCACAATCTCCCCACATCCGAATGGCTATGTCGAGCGAAAGCCCACACCAGCAAGAAAATCCTCAATTCCGAACCGCGGATGAAGGCAAGCTTCAGATTGGACAGGATCTGCATGCACGTGAAGATGGTCGCTACATCATGGTGCCCATAAATCGCGGAGTAGCCCCAGACGCCGGAAAGGATCAGGAGGCGCGGGAAACTCAGGAAGAGACCCACGAAGACACCCAGGTAGCCTCAGATAATGATTGCACCATTGCTTGAGGTAAACCTGGAACCCTTGACCCTGACCGACCCCCTCCCCCCTGCGCCCCAGCACCCTGAACACTGAACGCCAAGACAACCTCAAACGTTATCAAGCGCGTATCCCTCATTCCAAGCTCGGCATGCGCTAGCTCAGAGGACTAGGGTCCATCTTCACAGAGGCAGAGCACCTGCCCAACACCCAACATTTATAGCGCTACTAGCTAACCAATGATGAGCAGTACTTATTATAATATAATATCCGAGTGTCATAGCGTGCACATGGGTGAGCCATCAAATCGGGAGCGAGAAATCTGATGCTGATGCTGACCCGAGGCCATGAATGCTGGTGCCCGCTGATAGGGGCATTGATGATGATGATGATGATGATGATGATAGAGATGATGATGGTGATGATGATGGTGATGATGATGATGGTGATGATGATGGTGGTGATGATGATGGTGATGATGGTGATGATGATGGTGGTGGTGATGATGATGGTGGTGATGATGATGGTGATGACGGTGATGATGATGATGGTGATGATGACGATGATGATGATGATGATGATGATCCTGATGCTGGTGCTGATGCTGACGCCGCTGCGGATGCTGATGATGATGATGATGATGATGATGATGCGGACGGAGGACGAGGAAGAGGAGGAGGAGGGCGGCACGCCCCTCCATCGTCGGGCCATTTCTGCTTTTCGCAGAGCACCAAGCACTCGAGAGATCCGGGTTGCATAACTTTCACTGCTGCCCGAAACCCTAAACCGGTTCCACACCAACTTTAGCTTCCGAGGTACCGTAGTATCTCGTCAGGCTCCTGACTTCCTCTCTTCTAGAATTCGAGATGCGATTGAACATGGCATCCTTTCAGGGGGGGCAGGGTCGAGGGTTTTGCAAGGTTCAGCAGGGTTACTGTAGAGGGTTTAGGGTCTGTTGGGTTTGGGGTCGAGGTTGGTTGAAATCTGCACGGGCTTCGGCTCGCTTCGGCTTGGAGTTAGTGGGTTGCTGCTTGCCTTTGCTTGGATTTCAAGGGGGTCTTGGCAGAGGGGATCGGAGGGCTTTCATTGGAGCTGCCTTGACCGCACCCGGACGTCTTTCTCAGGCGTTCCATGAATCCAACAATGTAGTTGGGCTTGAGGTGCAACAGCCATACCGCTTGTGTTTGAATAATGGAGAGTCACGTGGGAGCTGTACTTTCATGATGAGAATAGCGCTTTGGGGTATATCATGGTATCTGCATATCGTAAGGAACCTCCAGGTTGAGGAATAGCAGTAGTAACGCTGGTTATTATGTTATATTATTCTTATTGTTGCTATTCTCAGTATTCTCATTATAAGCCCTACTGTAAGCCCCAAACCGTACTTAAACCCTAAACCCCTAAACCCTTATGGCAACTCTATAAAACTTCGATATATTCTATCGACCCTGACCTCCCAGGCGTAGCACTTCACCGTCCGAATGCCAAAGAGCACCTCCCGCAACAGCGACACGCGCTTGTCCATGCATTCCTGCGCCGGGAGCGTGTTAGAGTTCAGGGTTTAGGGTTTAGAGTTTATGCTCATGAGCTTTAGGTTCCGGGTTTGCTTAAAAGGGTTCCTGCTCTCTCTGGGGCTTCAGCCCACGACAGAGTGCACAGCTTCTGGTGGCTCTTGGTTTGGCAGTAGTTGCTCCGGAGGTTTTGCGGCTGGATGTTGCGATGAGAGGCACTTCTGCGCGACAAAATATGTCAAGAGCTGGTGGGAAACAGTTCTGACTCTGATCTTGAACCCCTAGGTAAACCCTACACGCCAGGACCGAAGCCTCAAAGCGTCATCTCTTCCTCGACTCCTTAAACTTACCTTCGCCAAACTCCAAGTCCTGCATCTTGAAGGAAGCATGGCCCAAACCAGCACCTTCACAGTTTCGGGTTTATGTAGGGGCCTTACTGTTTGGAATAGGTTTTTGCGGTACATCATACGGTTATAAAGAGGGGCCCAACCAATAATATTGGCATTTATTTCGGCCTCTTTATTGGGGTGCAAAGGTTCTGAAGGTTCGGGCTTCGGGTTTGCTCTCTGTTGCTTTGGCTTTGATGGATTTCGAGTCTGCGGATTTATTGGTGCTGAACTCGGTATTATTGGGGTTTTTTTGCAGGTTGCTGTCGCACGATTTGTTTAGATTTGTTGCCAGGTATCACGTCTAGGTCTAACCCGGGACATGAAATCTGCATGCCCTGGCACTCATCCACAAAGACAGCCACACCACCGGCACGGCCACCGCAGCGGCACAGAGAGTTGCTAAACCGAGCCGATTCCACAACAGGAGTAACCTGGGCTTCTGTTAGGTTTATGGATGAGGTTTAGGGTTAATATTACGGACAGCGCATTCAAGAAGAAATCGTTGCGAATAGTTAAGAAATGAGACCCTGGGTTTTTGGGGTTTCCTATCCAGAATCCAGGGTCCTAAACCCCAGGTAAATTCATTCATTCTTAACCCCTAAACCTAGCTAAACCCAAATCCTAAACCCTCGAAGCCTTTGAACCGCCAAACCCAGAACGGCCTCAACTGCCCAACCTGCCTTCAGGCCCCAAAACACCACTTCGAGTAGATCGAGATCCCCCTCCATCATGGAGGGCCCCTTCGCGTTTGAGGCTAAACGCCGGCCCCTCCGCCCCGGCCCATGCCCATGCCCTGGCCCCGCCCACCACTGCGTGGGCCGTCCCCAAGCGACTCAAACCCTGAACTGGTTTATGGGACTCGATTTGGGGGTTGCAAGGTATTTTAGTCTATATGTATGGGAGCCAGAATTGCGCTTTAACTTGTAGGTTGTAAGTGAGGTCTTTTGGTCCTAAACGGGTTTATGGGAGCCAGAAACCCCGCGGTGGGAATTATGAGATATATTCCGGGTCTGGGCAGATAGGGTAGTTAATATCATATTCTCTACGGTTCCTGCGCGAGCTTCATTGCAAGGGTTTTGCTTCCCGCGTTGAGTGTTGAAGCTGCCACAATGACATTCTGAATTGCCAGTCTAAGGGGCAGCACGATCACCGAGATCGTGGAGTTCACGCACATGCAGAGCTGAACGTAGAAGCCTCTCGGGCAATCCCTGCTGTCTGGCAGCAAGCAGCGGCGCGGGCTAAAGACACAATGGCGAGAGGGGGTGCAGCTTACCCCAAATATCCGAAAATTACTAAACTACGTTACATAAGGATATAGAAGAGGGTTTGCAAAAACCCTCATGTATCCGAAACTTACTGACCTGTCGTTACGTAAGGATATATAAGGTTTAGTAAGGATCCCTAAAAAGGTAGGTAGTATGGCCGTCAGCTCCATTCCTGCTCACTGACGGCAAGCATCCTCTCAGCCGTCATCTCCGGATCAAGCGTGGGATGTTTAGGGTTTAGGGTTTAGAGTGATAATTATGGTGCTGTTGAACTGAACTTATGGTCTTATAGTATTGAAACTTGAGACAGGGCTGAATAAAATGGGAATGATATCGTGACTGCAACCATCACGGATATTTGTGCATGATGACGGGGCTGATCTGATAGATAATATTGATGGTACCACCAGCATGTCGGATATCATCGTCATCCTGCTGGGCGCGATCAGCACTATTATCGACGCCATCATCATAATCGTCAAAAATATGCTGGGAAAGATAATGCTGGTTGGGATCGTGACCTCCATTAATCGTGACTTGATGAGTGTGATGGTGTCCGTGACTATCGTGAGGATGGCTGTGGTGCTAAGAGGAAGATGAGACCAGAACGACGAGGATGACATCGACACTCGCCAGCAGTATCCCGATAGGCTGCATGATATCATTCCACAAACCCGGAGTTCGAACCGGCCTTGCAGATTTGTGTTCACGTCGTAGTTGACCAAGGTCATAAGATCTGCTTGCATCATGTGGATAAGGGCACCTGGCAGCGAAAGGGCAGTTCTTGCTAACAGGGACTTCAAGGCTTGCGTACTCAAGGACGTAAAAAGCGGAGAAGCGGTCCAAACCAGTCCCCCCATGCTGAGTTAGAATATACCGTGCCTGTTTTCGCTATCTGCACCACCCACCTCAAAAAGATAAATCGCAATCTTGTTCACAATGCCCGTTTCTATCCAAGTGCCATAGCCCAAAGTAGGCAAGGGACCCTTTTAGAATTTGGGTTGGTTCTGCCATTTCTCCTTGATCCAACGATCAGGTCCTTCGTTTTGCTTTTCATTCCTCGTGTATGTGTCTCCTCGTCGCTTGTATTCTTGAACTAGTAGCCCAGAACGATACGCTGAATGGTCGGGGTATTTTTGTATATATCTTCTTTAACTTCGTTATATAACTTTATGTTGGCGGGCGGTGGTGCCAGTAGTATGTCATATACATATGTATATATATATATGTATATATATATATGTATATATATGTATATATATATATGTATATATATGTATATATATGTATATATATGTATACAGATATGCACATACATACACACATGCATGCATGCATGCATGCACTCATAAACACATACATACA